>CAEGAE010026165.1:0-28706 GCA_903067095.1 Girardinus metallicus
TCTCTCTCTCTCTCTCTCTCTCTCTCTCTCTCTCTCTCTCTCTCTCTCTCTCTCTCTCTCTCTCTCTCTCTCTCTCTGGAAGAGAATGTGTATATGATTGTAGCAATGACAGCTCCATGGTTTGGAGATGAGGGCATTAAAATTACAGAAGGCAGAGCTAAAGATGTTATGAAATCTATTAGAAGTTGACAAAATAAAAATTTACATAACAGATGGGCGGCTTTTAGAAAGCAAGACAGCTCTAAAGTGTGCATCTGAAAAAAGAAATGTATAAACTGTTTTAAATAAATTTGGTCTCGGTTAGAGTTTTCAAGACAGGTCAAAGAGTGGGACCTGAACTTAGCTTCTCTTGAAGTCTTTACATGATGCGTCAAGGTTGCGCAAACTTTAAGGAATTTAAACTGACAGCTGTATTATTAACCAAACCAATGGTGAAAAATATAAATGAGGACAGTAAAAAAATAATGAATAGGTTGGGTGTCATCTTACAGAGATAGTGTGCACACTCCAAATTAATGTTGGAGTATCACTAGACAAAACCCACTTAAAATTTGGAGGGCCAGAATATGCTATGCGCCCCATTAGAGACCTAGCCTTGGAGTCCAGTGTCTCAAGAATTCATGAGAAAGTGTGTGGGGTTATTTATGCAAGAATTCTTGCTGAAGACACAACCAGAGAATACATTTCAAAGAGTTTCTCCCTGGTGAACTCTTGTCTCTTTCAGTTTCTTTGAGAGAAACTACAGGTTCTAGAGAGTAGCAAATGCTAGAATGCTGAGCACGCTTGAAACAGACTGCAGATTAACTAAACTCTTTGATGACCACACAGGAAAGAATTGAGGGAAAAAAAGTCAGTACATTACAGGGAGGCTATTTATACATGTTTGGAAAAGAAGAAAACTTTTTTCACAGATTAGTAATCCAGCCTTGTTCATAAATGACAGATATATTTTGCAGGACTCAGCTATTACGTGAGAATTGTTGACCAGTAGATATCTCTATACTGCATTATGCCCTTTTTCCTCATACTGCAAATCTTCTATTTCTACATCTTTTGAGTTTGTATTTCTGAATCTATTGCTCTCCACTTATCAATCGTCTGTGCTTTTGTTGTACCAGAGATGCGGGCACATTTATTCTGCTGTTAGGGGAAAAACAGTAACCAGAAGCAACTACTTTATCTTAAAATATTCTTTTGTTCAGTTAATCAAATTAGCTGAATGACTGAATTCTTTTTTTCTTTTCTTAAGTTGAAGCTCAGTGATTGATCTGGCTTAGACTGGGCAATAAGAAAGTTTAATGTTGACAACAATTTGACTGGCTGTTGGTCTTCATGAGCCAACCTCTGACAAAAGCAATTCCTTCCTTTGCATTGCAAAAAGTTACTACCAAAATAGAGTTAACTTTATTGAACTAAAATTAGGGGATTTCCGTCATCAGACAGAAAGATTTGACTTAAAGCATCAGCGTTGTTTTAGTACAGTTACTGGTTTGGTGTAAGAAATGAAGAAGAAATGTACTCTGTACATTTTTTTAGATGCTGTGTGTGCCAATGTTTTTCCTCATGAAACCTAAGAAGCAGAATAGTTAATACTTTGTTTTAAACTTACTAAAACTCAAGTTGAGTTATTTGACAAAAACATTTTTAGGCAGGATTTTTTATTATTTTAGTTGGGATGCGGTATAACTCATAGCATCTGTTAGAAAACAACTATTTATTAGGATTCAAACATAAAGAAAATCCACACCACAGTAAGTATGGCTGCTTTAATTTACAATTCTCCCTCATGCAGAGGCTAACAAAGTGTTGATAAGTCTGAATGGGACTGTGGTCCTCAGGAGAAGGATTACACTTCGCCTCAACTCTCCTTTACTTTGACCGGTACAGAGAAATGATAGTCTCCAGGGAAATACATTTAATCATATTTAAGGTTGCAGCAATCTATCGGGCAGGAAAACAGCTGGATCAGAGCGTGTGAGTTTGTCGACAAGAATGGAAGGTAGATATATTCTGCTTTAAGCATAATGTTTTAGTCGTCATTTAGGTGTGGTGTGTTAGCAAAAAGAAGAATCACAAAGTACATTGCTGGCCCAAGTTAATATAATATTGAAATGTGTGTTGGCTCAAATTATATAAGATTGAGTTGGCAGCAGTGATGCTCCCAGACAATTTTTATAAGGGTGGCCAGGCCAATAAAATTTACAATTCCCCCTCATGCAGAGGGGCAAAGCTAAAATAAATAAGATTGTTACAGAATTACTCATTTATTTGTTTTTATTGGGTTTGTCATTTATTTCTTCATTGAAGAAGACTGTATGCCTGATTCTTCATGTAGAAGGAGAACAACTAGTCATTGGGACCACCTGTTTTATTTGATTTTAGCCATTTTAAACCACTCAAGCTAACAATTCTTATATTCACCCGAGGAATAAACATCTGCAAGACTGTTTTTAGGTTTACTATATTTTCTTGCCTGAGCATATCTGTGTTGCTTTTCTAAAATCACATTTGCTAATGTTGCAGTTGTATCAATCCACTTGACCAGCTGCAACCTGTCAGTTCACTCTGGCCCACCAACAGTAAAGAAAACGTTTTGTATCATCATTGTCATTTGCTTAAAATGAATGAATTGCTGGGGGATTCATATTGGTAACTGTGATATCTGAACTGATCTCAGCAGATTAATTTTATCCATCATTGTGATTTGATGTACTTAAACAGATATTGTTTCTTTTTAGCTTTATGCAAACTCCAGGTGATGTTGATGTATTTTAACTTCCAATAATGTAGAACTGCAATTCAAAAATGTAAATTATCTCTAACATGTCTCAAAAAGATGAGAAAATTTAGTAATGTTTCAATTTGACTTTTTGATACCTTTACCCAGAGGAACTAAACAATTCCAGTAAAGTGGAGAATGAAGAATTTGACATAAAAGGCTGAGACAAGAGACAGTTGTGAAGCGTATGCAAGAAATCTTTCCCATGGCATTTCCTTTTAATCTTTTAGAAAATGACTTCCCCCTTGAGAAAGCACCTGGAATCTATTAGTAATAGATTATGTTGTTTTTGTGTAATTTAGCGCAAAGTATGAGGTGGAGAGAGACGTATTTATTTTATTGTTAGATTCCAATCTGGCTTAAAACGTGGTATCATGCAAGGGCAAGTGGATGGAGAATTTGTTGATTTGGAACAAAAATGCAAAAATATAACACAATGACCCAAGTAGGTCAAGGTTTTGTTCACAGCACCTTTTTTGCCAAAGAGGTGATGAGATTTTGTAATCTTAGAAACAGCTTTGAACCTGGGATTCTTCAAGCAAGTATAATGACCTTCATCACCCATGAACCGTCTAGTTATGTTCTGTGCCAGGGAAAAACGTTTAGGCTCTATCTTTGGTAGAGCTGTCTCACTGGAATTGTATCTGCCTGTTTTGTGTATCCAAGGAATCTGCTTATCTGATGTCAACTTTCTGAAGTCTCGGCTGTAAACAGACCTCAGGTCCACTCCTCTGTCTCAAAATTGCCAGTTTCATGAGTGACTCAGAGAGGCATCTGAAAGGAAGGACAGAAAAAGCAGGAAAATGGAAGGAAGAGACAGAAATGTGAAAGTAGGAGATGAGATGAACTTGTTCAATTTAGAAAATAAAATTAGGTTTTTGCTCAAGTCACAATGTGCGTTTCCAGAGGCAGGCTTGATGGGTTAAATGCAGCATGTTAAAAATACCAATAAAAACAAATCTTATGTTACTCATTCTCTTAACTTCTCTTATTTCCTACAGCCAAACCCTCGTAATGATGCGCTTCTCTAACTGTGGTTAATGTTATAAAAGCTTTGACTAAAACCTCCTTTCCAAGCAAAATAAAACAACAATGCCTCCAGGCCTGCAGAAACCTTACAGCTGGACTTTGAGTAACTCAAGACTGCAGAACTCTGTCACTGCTTTCCTGTACATGTTACATACGCTCCTCAGATCTGCTCCAGACCCCTTGTTAAAGGAAAATCTAGTTATGCTAATGTAAAATGAGAAGACACATTGTGGCAGTGAATGGTATCAGTCCTGCAGTATTCTCTGCTCCGAAATTTTTAGTCTAAGCAAAGTACGATTTTGGCTGTTATATTTCCATTTGAAGTTTGGAAGAGAACTCAGTATGACTTCACAGCCTCTTGTGTGTATCTTCTACAAATTGTAGCTATGGTTCAATGATTGTACAGTGAGATTTATGTGTCTGCACACAATCGCTTGATTATGTGCCTTTTTGGAGAAAAGAATCTTCCAACAACATTTGTGGAATAAAAACGTCTTTATGTCCAGGTGTTTTGTTGCAGATGGAGCCATGGACAAGAAGGACATTGGAACTACACAAACTACAACTACACAAAACATAACAAAAGTTATGTTTTGTGTACAACTACACAAAACATAACAAAAGTTATGTTTTGTGTAGTTGTAATCAGTCATAGTTCTTACCTGCACAAATAAGGGAGATTTAAATAAATCCTTGGAATAGGGAAAAACAAACAGCTAGTCAGACAGAGTAGTTGCAGAGCTCCACATAAATATGCAAAACTCTTCCTTTTAAATGTTTCTATTTAAAATCATGAGAAAATTAGGACACCCTAAGGTTACTCTACCTTTGGATACATGGACATTGAAAAGCCTTCAATTTGTCCAGTTGCGGGTTTAAACCCCCACTCCGTTCATCTCAGTTGTTGTGTTCTTGGGGACTTCACCTGTCTTGCTTCTAGTGGTGGTCAGAGGACGCTATGACAATCTCACTTGTGTCAGACTGCCCCAAGGCAGCTGTGCCTACAGTGTAGTTTACCACCACCAGTGTGTGTGTATATGAATGTCTGTAGTGTAAACGACTTTGAAGTCCTTGGACTTGATAAAGCAATAACCAACACACTTAAAATGGCTAAGCTTACATATAGGTATGTCATCTCAGGTTAACGTGATTGGAACATGTTATTCAGAATATTCAATGTTTAAACTTTAGGCAACCATCTGAAATACTCCAAACTGTGGAAGCAAAACTTTATAGTATGAGCAAAAGAGCTGTCTGAGGCCTTCAACTAAAACATTGTGGCAGGTCTCAAGCAAAACTGAAATCAACCAGCCTGCTGTACAGAAAATAGTTTACCATGTTCTAAAGATGTTTATAAAGGTTTTGAGATCATTTTATTTTTCAAATAAAACCTAACTTTCAGCATGCTATTAGTTAACAGATGGAATACAAATGAAAGGGTATAACAGGAAATCAGCCATACCTGAAGACAACATGAATAGAAAACACAATGTACGAATCACTCAACGTGCTCACCACCACAAAACTATGATGAAAAATCCAATAACAACCAACTGATGAGATCAGCACCTGCTCACAAAAAATAGTTAAGTCAACAAATAGCACAAAACAAAGTTACCAAATTAAAATGATTTAAAAGCAAATTTAAAACAATTCCCACCAGCACACAGGCAAAAATAAAATTCAGTTTTGGTGAGCTGGAGTCAGCCCAGGGTAACCTTGGCACATGTCCTTTCAAGCAGAGCATGGAGCCAACAGATTGTATGGCCAAAACTAGAGACTTTGGCTGAACAAATAACCAGGAGGCAAAACAACAGTCTGTCTTCCCTGCACTCACCCATAGAAGAGTCAAGGTCTTCTGTCAAGGGAGACTGGATACTGAAGGACACTCTTCAAAGAATAAGAAAAAGAATTTACAGCCTGCTGAACCAGCATGAATGACGGCTACCTCCAGACCGTGATCTTCACTCAGCAGGGCTTTCGATTGATCTACGTCAAAGTCGGCAAAACTGGCATCTGTAAAAAAGATCATGTCACCTAGTGACAGAAGAGAAACCCAACATAACAAGAAAATGCCTACCTGACAAGATAAAACCAATAACTTATTAAAACAATCACCGCAGCTGCCTAATGACTCCTCTAAACAATAGTTACAGAGTAATTTGATTCACACTCAGTTGTTCAGCTGTTTTTAAAGAGGCTAAACTATGCCCAGCTATCACAGATGCAGATGAAAAATACTATATGAATGTGGATGCCTTTAGAGCAGGGGTCTCCAACTCCAGTCCTTGACAGCTACTGCCATGCAGATTTTAGATGTATACATGCCCCAACACACCTGAATGAAATGAATGACTCATTACTAGGCCTCTACTAAACTTGATTGGATACTAAGAAGGTAATTCAATGTTGGTAAGTAGCAGGACGACACTTGAACAGCCCTTAAGTAAAGAAACTTCAGTGGTAGGTGTGCAAGGAGAAAAAATTTGCTCTGCATCATTGCAACTATGAAGTATGTAGAGTGAAGTGTCCATTCAAATTAATTCAGTTTACTTATATACTGCCAATTCACAACACATGTCGTCTCGAGGCTCTTTGCAAAAAAGTCAATTCAATCAGATCACGTCAAGTACACACATTCAATTTGATCCTATTCGTCAAACAATCCAGTCAAGTTGAGTTTATTCAAATTGGTTAAAAGGTATTCCATCCAAGGACACCCAGGAGATTGGATTGAGTCACTGACATGAAGCATTTTGCTGTTCAACAAGCCATACAGAGAATGCGTGTAGCAAAAGAGGAAATTCATATGTCGCACACTGTCCAAGACTTCTGCCACTTATATGTTATGGTTTCATAACTTTAAGATTTTAACTGAAATGTTTGAGCAACAAAAATTGCTGGAATAAAAATGGGGTTCCTTTTGTCTGTGTCACTAGATTAGCAGTCACATCTCATACTGTATGCAGAGCTAATCACAAGATGCCCAGCAGCAGCCAGCAGGGGAGCATTAATGCTCAGGGGCAATGCACTACAGCTTGAGAGCTTCATTCCTGCATAGATCATGTACGGCCATGAAAAGCTCTAACAAGCCCACTTGTGTTTCCTTATATGTGTGTGTAGGGGTGTGTGTGTGTGTGTGTGCATACTGTATAAAGTTACACACCCAAACATACAATCTGTACTACCTCAACTTTCATAGGCAGACGATCCTCGGCACTTGTCCGGCGATGCTCCAAAAAGGAATCTGAGTAGCTTTGTTCATTGCAGCGCAATAAATGGCCAACTGATTTCAGCCTGTGTGTTCATTTCCTGACCATCAATCCCACAGTCCATTTGGTTCCACACATACACCGGTGACTCTAACCATGCAACCGGAGTAGCCCCAGCATCCTCCTTTTTAAATTACACAATTACCATTCAAGAGGGAATTAAAAAGAAAAACCAGTGATTAGCTGGTCTTCTACCGCTACAAAGGCTCAGGGAATTGTTCCTTCCAGCAAGTTTATCAAATTTGTATTTACTCTTTTATGCAGTTGGATGTTGTATGAGTTGACTTCAAACACTGCACTGTTTAAAACAAATTAAAAGAGGACATGCCAAATGCTTTGTTGTTGAAAAAACAACATTATTTGTGGACAATAATACATATATATTTATATTTATATTTATATATAAATAGTTTGTGAGACTTGCATAGTTTTATACAATACGCACAGCATGACTCATATAGTTTTGGCATTATGAAAACTATGTGAGTCCCTTTGAAGTCTGTTTTCATTTAGTTGTTGTAGCATGCAATTTTATGTTAATTCATGTCATAATTATTATTTTTATGTGTCTGTCAAAATTATAAAAACAACTAAATGCTTTACACAAAATATTAAAATGAAAATTACTGTTTATCACCAGTTGTATAATCTTGAAAGTAGCATTACATCAAATGTTTTTGTCTGAAAGTTAATCTAAAAAATTTGCATGGTCAAAATACTCAGCCACGAACAATTTGGGCTTAAAGTTTTTTTATTATTATTTTACCAATATGCTTCTTCTGACTAAAAGTATAAATCTTTTAGAGAGACCCAACTGTGACTCTTGAGAGGGAACTTAAGATTAAAGCGATGGACATGACTAAGACTTTGGTAATAAGAGCTCACTGATGTCATAATGTTAAGTTGATTTTACATAATACTGCCCCCTTAACACAATACAACTAAAATCAGATTCTAGTGTTAAGTCAATTTAATTTGTGTGTTAATTCAATTTCATTTGAAATCTTAATACCAAAAGGAAAAATAAGATATTAACTGCTGTCTTCAACTAAAACCTTAGTGCAAACTAATGGAATAAATTTTCATTTTCTGAAAAATTAAAAGTGCCTTACATGGCAAGGGAGTCTGCGGCTGCAGGGATACAGATCAAGGCCCCTGTTTGTCCTGGTTAAAAGATTATGAGGAGATAACTGTCCAGGGGATATAGAGGTGAGTCCAGTGGTGTGCAGGCAGGCACCTCGAGTGTTGCTTTGATAACCAGCTCAAGAAAGTTGAACTGAGATCAGGAAGATGAGCATTTAGGAAATTTCTGGAGAAAATGAAATAAAGTGGAGATAATTTAAGATGAATTGAAGTATGTCAGAGAAAAAGGGATGATAGAAAAGCAAAATCACACAGACTTCTGGAAGGAGAGTTCAGTTTTTGACTCAGGTCCCATGTCAATGTATAGAAAGAAGCTCAGTTTGAGGTTGCTTGCGTCAATGCAGAAAAAAACAACCCAGGTCTGAATGGATTAACAATACTCCCCTAAAACAGTGAAAAGAAAAATAATCTACTCAGGAAAGACTTTAAGATGTTGGCCTTAGATTATCAGCAAATCCTAGAATTCACTGAAAAATGTCCAAGAGACTTTGGAAGTTGTCATACCCCAACAAAAGTCCAGAAGGCTTGGGCCTCAGGCCCAAAATATTAGATTTTATGCTTTGGTTGTTATTGTGAAACACTGTGATGAATGAAAAGATAAATTCTAGAGCCTGAGAGGCTGTATAATGTGACACCGATCTGGTCTGAAAACTTATAAAAATACATTTTGTGGTGTTTCAAACAACTGTCAAGTTGTCATCAGTAGATTTTTATTTCTTCTGCAGTATTTCTTTCTATTCAGAAAAATGGCAAAGTAGTTTTAATTTAGGGGAAATTGACTTGTTTATAGCTTTAATTTATTAAGCTCTGCTTCCTTGAGTATTAAATTTGCCCTATTTATTTCAGAGCTTTGAACGAGGCAGGGCACTTTTCTTATCCACTCCAAGCTAATTTTATTTTCAACCTCTCTTTGCATCATTAAAGCTGTGTTTTTGCATTGGCTTTTGTTTAAGAAGTATGACATATTTATTGAGCAAATAAGTAGCTTTGATTTCAAACTTGTGAATAGATTAAAAATCTTTTGACTGCTTCTTTTTGAAGAATTGTAACTAAGTTAAGACTTTTAGTCATTTTATCAACTCAAATGTGTTTCTTAAGTACTTATCTACTCTAGCAGGTATTTAAGTTTGAGGTTAGCTGCTGATAGTAGCTAACAGTAAAATGGTGTGGAACGAAGATAATTTCTAAACTTTTTTCCTTATATTCTTGTATTAATTAAACAAACACAGGAGAGGAGGAAGAAACACTTCTGCAGTCACTGACAGGCTTTCTTCCTGGACTCTCTTGTAATCAGCTCCATCCAATGTAAAAAGCTTTTCCATCCCTATTAAAAAGATGCATCCCCACACCATGATACTGCCACCACTTTTCAAAGTGGGCTTGTAAAGTCGGAGTGGAGCACTGTTTTACATTTTCATCACATATACAACTTGTTCAGTTTTGGTCTTATCCCAGCAGAGCACCTCCTTCTACATGTTTTATGTGTCCTATTCAAGGCTTGTTGCAAACAGGATTTATTTTGCTTTCTTTCGGTAATGGCTTTCTGCTTTGACATTCTTCTTCTGACACTTTCACAAATCAGCTGTATCAATGAGGCTACACACAAGTAGCTGGTCAAGTAGACAGTGTACAACACTGATTAGTGAAGACAGTCTGAAGGCTTTTTAAAATAAAACAGTAGCTATCATCAGCTTATTTTATTATTTCTTATTATGTGCTACTTCATGTTGTAGCAAACAGCCATTAAACACCAGTAAGACACATTGATGTTTGTGGTTGTAAAACAACAAAATGTCATAAATACTTTTTAAAGGTATTGTAAATGGAATTATGAGATGTTTTCTTAAACTTTGTCTAAATAAGGAGAGTGGGAATAGAAAAACCCTGCAATCCAGTGTTTGATGAACTTTTGAACAAATCACACACTCCCAAGAGTTAAGAAAAAATGATGCTGAGTTTTGAATGACTTCTTCCTGTCCCAGCAGACTTATAAATACCCTCTGGTATGATTCACTTGCTGTAGTACATGATTTTAAAAGCCCTTGTTAGCCACAGCTATAGCTTCCAGATGTTCCAGAAAAAGAAAGAAATTAATTTAATAATCAGGGTGGGTAGAGCTGACTAACCCTGGAAGGTGCCGAATGATATCACCACATCTTCATAAATCAGGATCCTGGGTAGGGAATGTGTTTTTCTAAAGGGTTCTCAGACCACCCCAGTAACAAAGTATTCCTGGGTGTGAAAACGCACAACACAAATTTCTAGCAAAACCAAAGCAAAGCTTTGTCTCATAGTTAAAATGAAGCTTTGACATAGTATTTAAAAAAAAAACAATAAAAAAAACACATGCACAAATTGAGTTTCTGATGATTATCAGTCATCAAATCACATATAATCAAAATACACTTTTCTCTTTTGTTTCATCCAGGACTTTGAATCCTTAAATAGAGGTTTTTTTTCTCTTGGTCTTTTCTTGATATTTTCCTCGACCTTCACATGCTTCTTTTGTTCGTCGACAGACAGAGCACATTGTATGTGTTTACCCATTTGTTTTGGGGAATGGAGTGGAAAATAATGTTTCCGTGCTAATTTCCCCAGTTCAAAGGGATCAATCTAGGAAGAAAAATTCCCTTAAAACAGCCTTAAATTGTCTCAATGAGCTTGATTCTTATCCCACGGGTTCTCGTCTTTGCTACACAAAACCCCATGGAATGCTGCATTAGAGGCCGTGGAAACTCTGAGCTCAAACAATACCACACTAATATCAGCAGATATTTTTTCTGACCTGCGATTTTGAAGACTACAAATGGAGTTTAATTGTGTTTGCTGCAGGGACAGATGGGATATTTATAGCTGCCACTATGCTGCATTCCTTTGCAGTAAGCCTGAAGCAGTGCCTCAGACTGGGCTGGCGGCTCAGTGCTGTCGAGACATTATGCGTAAGAACACCAAAGAGAATCATTGAGATTCAACAGCCCAGCTGAGTTTGGGACTTAATAAATTTATTTTCTTCCCAAAACAGCCCTATTGACAGTCTGCTACATTCATGCAAAGACTTGCTTTCTCCCATGCAAATGTCAAGCTCAAAAATATTTTTTTAGACACAGGAGAAACTAAATGCTACTAGTTTCTGATAGGTAGGACTCAAACATTGCCACTGTGTCATCAAAAGGACACAGTGGTCCTCACCCACCGCAGTTGTCTTACTCTATGTTTCCTTTCTTCAAGGACTCCAAACTCTGCCAGATTTATCTTCCTCTTTATCTTCTATGCTCTCAGCCACTTCCTCATGCATAACTCCTAGCTTTTCTCTGTTGCTGCCTTACATTCACTTCCACTTTATGTCTTTTAACTTCCAAGTTTCTGTGCCATTAACTGTCTCCTATTTTTTCTGTTCATCTAACTCTGCCACCACACGCTTTCCTCTCCTCGGAATAAGGTTGCACTGTAATTCTCTAGCGAGATGCTAATGCACAGGTGAAGGACACATGGCCATCTTCTGACATAAACACAGGGAAACATGTTGACATCAAGGCCACATGGAGTATCAATGCTGTTTATACATAGTAATCACCTGAAGGTCTGATTAATGTTTTTGTTAATCAGTGGGACAGGAAGGAATACAGCTGTGACCTGTGTGAGTGACAGACTGGTGTAAAAACAAAGATCAGTGATGTGTGTCTCAAATAACTGAAATAAGATACAGTATTCGATATTTAATTAAACAGAATTAAAGTTTTACTAAAACAATACAAAGAAAACTCGTATTTTTGAATGAGGAAAAAAAGTTAAACATTTTATCATGACCATGTGTGTCCCTCCTGTCTAGATAAATGTCAGCTAAAATTGGTGCTTTAGTTAATTGTGAATTATCTTTAAGACATTCTGAATTTACTTTTTCATTGTTTGTATCTAAGCACGACGACCTGGTCATTTAATAACATGAGAAGCTTCACTGCCAACGCAGCCCCCACAGGCCTAAATGTTGAGGTTTCGTTTGCGATTTATGTCATTTGGTCAATGAATAAAAGCTTTTACAAATCACTCTGAAGCCAAAGTTTTCAGAAAGTCTTTTGTTTCCACAAACTCAAGGTGCATTTTCCTCCTCTGGCCACAGAATGGCAGTCTTCTAATTGAAATCTGACCTCTTTCTAAACAGTTCTGCTCCTTGCTGACATTTTGAGTCAACTCTGGGACATGCTGTCATGTGAGACTCAGCTCTGCATTGCAACCTGTCCTTTTTATTTTGCTTTAAAGATGAATCATGGGCGTGACGAACCGATCACACATGCCTATCAGTGAAGGGACACTACTGCAGGTTCTCTGGGGTTTGAGAGGAGTTTCTTTTGAAAGCACAAAACAGCTTGAACAAAATTAATCCCCTTTTCAGCCTTCTCCCTTTTTATTACAGGGTGACTCTCCTGAAGATCCGAGCAGGGCGGTCTCAACGCTCAGATCAGTCCTGCCATCTCATTACTCTCCAAGGGATCTGGGAGGTCAGTGCTATCAAGTGGAGTGAAGCTATAAAATAAATTGAATGTTCTGCTGAGGGAAATGTTGAAGGTGATGGACAGAAAGGGCCTCTTCTCAGAACCACAGCTCTCTGCAGTTCCCCTGGGTGGCACAGACTGGGACCTGGGCTCAGCAGCTGGATGACTGACTGGAAAGAAAGGTTGCAGACAGAATTAAACATGAGCGTACCCGACCAGTGTGGTATGTTGGCCATCCGTCATTCTCCGCAGTTTTGAAAGGCTACCTGTGCAAATTCAAAGGACCTGTCAGGGATTGGAGTGGACACACTTGGCTGCACAGTGGCGGAATTGCAGATGGGGTAAGAGAGGATAAAGCAGAATAGAGCCAATCAATGTGAACGGCTACAGTATAAAACCTCAGATAGAGGTTCTCTGCTTCGAGTGATGTTGGACAAGGATAATTTTAGACTACAGTTGAACGTGTTATTTTAATGTGATGTTTGACTTTTAACATCCCCTTTATGATAGCAAAGTACTTCAAGTCACTAAAACCTGAAAGTCTTCATGAAAATGTCTGAAGTAGCTCTGCTTAGTTTAAGTCTTTAGCCAATTTGGAATACAGATGTTTTGAGCTTCTCTGTGCTCAACAGTGTGTCCAGAGAATGACCACAACAGCTCATAATTATTATATTTATGGATTTACTGTAAATATAGAAGGCTCTATGTAGGCTCTGCATTTATAGTTGACTTGCATTTATAATGTTCACATTAGAATCAATAAAGGAACTTAATGTTCAGATGTTAATCTAAAGTTAACACAAATACATACTGTTAGATAAGTTTTAAATCTGAAAAATTTAGTTTTAAATGCTTTTTATTAGGGATGATGTCTTCATTATTGTCCAAACTTATCCAAAGGACTTCATGTACAGGTAAGAATTTTTTGTGTTGTTGTGTTTGCCAGGTTTTGAATAGGTTTCTACAAAAAATGTGTGTGAAAATACCACCTGTTTAATTGTCCCACAAGTGTTAGGCCCCTTTAATCTGTTGCTTCCTCTGATTTCAGACTGCAGAAAAGACTCCACACACAAAACATGTGCTAACTTTATAAAACACCTGCCTCAAGCCTTAAATTAGATGGTCTGAACCTAGACAAATACTTGGATTAATTCCTTCATCACCACAAAAGGAAAAGCCCAATAGAGCACCTCTGACTATTTAGCCATGAGTCTTTTTTAATGACAGCCTAAATTACAAACTGACTCTCAGAAATGTGATGGTTATTTGTCTTTAACACAGCCTTTTGGAGTTCTCCTTATCTGCACATTTAAGATTTATACATGTGGCTTCACCAACATGATGGGTTAGCCCCTGTGTTTTTGATTATGTTTCCATTAGTGTTTTTCTAAGGCATCAACTTGTAAACTAATTTAGCTTCTGGCGCCCTAAAACTATTCTGGCATGAAAGAGCTATTGCAACATTTGGCTTACAGCCCCTCCTTTTTTCTCCACTGCCAGTAAATGTTTAAATATGTTGCAGTTTTGTTTGAAGGACTGTGTCACAGCACACTGCTAGTCAGCAGATATCTTTGAGATAAGAGCACTATGTTTACTCAGGTTTTGCTCCAGTTCTGTGGTCAGACCTGTTGCTGGTAAGAGACTGGACCTTTGTACTACAAGAGAACTACTTCAACACAGACTCTGAAAGCACAGTACAAGATATATGTATATATCTTTAAGATTATTCAAAAGGTACCCAGCTTTACTCTTCACAAAAAAGTCAATTGAATGATTGAATGAATTGTGTATTTTGGAAGTAGGATAGAAAATTGTTTAGTTTTGTCAACTTTATCCATTTTTGTCCATGTAAAAGCCATATCTGATTCTGAAGAAGTTTAAGTCTGGAGATGGATACAAAAAAATAGTGTATGTTTACATATCATGTTGCAACCAATAAAAGCCTTACCTAGAAAAATATATTACATATATATTTGTAGGGAAAAGGGTCATGTGTCTTATTATGAAGTGTAAATAAATATCTGGATTCAACTGTATCTTCATCTGCTGACTTTATAATAAACAGACTTCCATCAGAGTCTACATCAAATGATATAGAGCACATTTTTCATTAAATGACTTGCTTCTCTCTTTTGTTTTAAGGCCCTCATTGTCACAATAGCAGGAAATGACAGGTGGCAGCTTCCATTTAAAAGGGCAACTGTGACTGTATCAAATCAATACTTAGATGGATGACAATGCTCTTCCACACTAAAAGAGCTTCCTTTGTTTGGAGCCTTTTGAATGAGTACACTTCCACCTAAAACCTGCTCCTTCAAATGTCATGTACTTCATCACTGCCAATCTTTGATTACTTCTTTCTTATTAGTTCCTTATCTGAAAAACCATGACTTTTCAGCCAAGGGTCATTATTTTGAGAGTGACATTAAAAATCACTCTTCTGACAGTTTCTTTTCTTTATAAAGGTGACAAAAATCACCTAATAAAATGCTAGCTGCTAATCAGCTTTGTGTTGTTTTAAGATTTGATGGCACTAGGAAATGTGTCAGGCAGGCAGGAAGATGAATAGAGAAAGAAGGGAAAAGACTTGCATAGTCCACAGGTCAGGAGTCAAACCACAAGTGGCTACATCAGGGTCTAAGAGCACCTGACAAGAGCACCCACACCATTACCCTCTGCCAACCACCAAAGACAAACACCCAAACAAGTTTTTTTGGAGCAGTTCTATTGTCAAGTCACACCACTTTGGATAAAACCGCTACTGAAATCCAATGATGTGTGCCATTTCGTCACATGACATGCTACCTGTGTAGTTGGTGAGACTTGACTTGTTTTACTGTTGTATTTCATATGTGTTTTCCCAAAAAGTCTCTTCTTTCTTTACTAAATTTGCATGTAATTATTTGATATGATTTACATATTAAGGAAACACTGGATATAAATCTGTGTCTGAACTCACATGCTTGTGTTTCAATTTACATTACTCAGAAAAAGTTGTTATTGCTCTGGATATTGACACTGCTTCATTGCTCCATGGTTTTGGAAAAACTTTAGTGAGCTGCAATAGCATGAAGAGTGAAAAACAAGGGCAAAATAGCTCCAAGTCATTCACAATCTCTCTGTATTGTTGTAGAAGTGTGAAGAAAGCTTGTAGTTTACGTACATCTTTGATGGGAAGTCCCTTGAAATCCAGCATCTTCCTCACACATGCATGTGGTGAGAAGCAACAATAGCATCATAAACAAACAGAATTCACCCTTATTGTGGAAAACAAAACTGCTGGGTTTTACATATTCCAAATAAATCCAATATTTTGGAATGCACTATAAGAAACATGCCACTAGAACTCCAGTTAAATTCTGTTCTAATGGTACCGGTCTTAAAAGTCTAAAGAAAAACTGTCCGTGTAAGGATTAAGAAGTCATTATCTTCTTCAGAGTTTTTGACTGGCATAATCTAAAGTATTAAGACATTTTTGTGTGGGAGTTTTTAAGGTTCAGGTTGGCAATTTAATGCATGAGCAGACATCTTTAGTGGAAGCCCTTTTTCTCATTATAAGTTATTCTTTGCAACTTGCTTGATTTGGTTTCCCAGGGATTCATGCGTGGTTCAAATTTATTTTATTTCTAAAAGACAAAGAGGTATGAATATACCTTCTGGTCACTGCTTTCATTTTATGTAGTATGGAAATGCATTTTTAAAATAATATTCCATATTCTGAAAAATATGCTCCTTTTTTCTTGAAATTGGTAAGGAAGGAAGATGGGAAGTGGTTTCAGAGCTGAATCTGCCTGGATACTGTTAAATTTTAGAGGTTAGACTTCACATTTGTCTTCTGCAGAGGGACAACGTCTGGTCTTATCTTTCTTCCCCAGTGCTGAGCTTATCTCAGCTTTGGTTTTGCACTTATTCTTGGACAGAAGAGTACACCAACTGCACTATGCTCAGTCCAAGGCCGCAGAGGCTTTGTAGCAGGCTGTGACTCATGCTTATATGCATGAGTAATCTACTTTCTCATTACATGTGGGTTAGACCCATTTATCCACTTCACTTTTTCTGGAAAACCCACTATCCACGTTTAAGGGAGACGTCTCTTCTAACTGCATAGCAAATTCATCAAGCTAAAAAAATGCTACAACTTTTGTTTTTACTTTTTCACTTCAGGGATGCCACAGGCCTGTACATCCTTTCAAAAATAAACAGCGTAGATCAAGCCTGAGAATTGCACTGGATCAATTAAGATCCTCCAAAGGATCGAATGTTGCTGAAATTTGAAAACGGATAAGTAACTTGAGAGATCTGATTTAGCTTAGTTGTCAAGTGCTCACATTTCATCACAATGTACCACATTAGACTTGTTTTATTCCCAAGCGAGGAGAAAATATTTTTGCTCTTACCTCCTGTGCTTTCCCTCCAGCTTTTACTGTCGCATGTAGACGGCATAAAGTGTTTATGACCCCACGTCCCAGAGGTCACATTCAGACTTTCATTCATTACTCTGTCATGTCAAGCATTTTTATCAGCTTCTCCAATCCTATTCATTTATGCCTCTGAGGTGGTTAAACAAAAATGCACTGAGAGGTGGTGACCCTGACCTTTGTTCAAACAGAAAGGCACATACAAATGTCAAGGCAATAAGCAACTTCCTCCTCAGAGCAAGCAGTCGCCTAAACAGGAGCATTTGCTTACAAGTAATTTATCGCCCACAGTACATTAGGCAAGAATAAAGCCATCCAACATGAGTCGCTCGTGTCGATTATAATGCTATTACTTATAATAAAGCCATGAATTTCTTTATCATATCTTAATCAGTTTGGTGCAGTCATAACAAAGATAATAAGGTAGATTAGCTACGCAGTGCATAAAACTACACGTTCTTTCCCCAGATGAAGGGAACTTGCACTTCCTTTTAGTAATTGTACAGGCCCACGCATGTGTTGGAATCCTAGACCCTAACTCCAACTATTTCCGGTTATAAACAAGCACTCAACCTTTAAAACCGATAGCAACAGTTCATTGTGTGTGCTTCCTTTTCCAGCATGAACACTGATAATTAAATAGTGGACACAAAACAATAACACATTTTAATGTAATTAAAAGATTGCAGATGTGAAAGCTTGCAGAAAATCAAATTTTTATACTTAGTTTATAAATATATTTGAATCCAAAAGTTGATATTGCAAGTCTTTGAACCATATTAGTTTGAGGTATTTGGATTTGTAAAAGGAAAACTGGACGATGCTCATAGTTGCACAATTAGAGGCACTAAAACATACTTTCTCGGAAAGCCAAGATGGCCCTATGCCTCCTGGCCAGCAGCACAAGGCATTGTAATTGTTTCATATTCAAAAGATTTATAGATTGGCACTTCCAGGTGTACAAAGTCTGGTTTGAATCTGGGGAAACAAATGGATAGGCTTCAGGTATGATCAATACCTGAAGTCTATTCAGGTATTGTTAGGCTTCAATACATGGATCTAGTGGGAAGCAAAATACAAAAAATATTATCTTAGGTCATAAAGCACACCAAGAAAGAACATGGGGTGTAGGTGAGTGAAAAATATCATTTAAATTTACTGCTTATCATTTAAATTGACTAAAATAAAGCAATTTAATATAAAAGAAAATGAGCTAAAACCTTATCAATAAACACATGTTGACACAACCACAGTGCAAGAGATGAATGATCAAGTTCTCTCAAGTTATACATGTGTAGTTTAGATGACAAGACATCTAAACTAGATGACTGTTTTAGAAACAAAATAGGAGTTTTCTTTAAGTATTTTAATAGTTTAATAGTTAAAACACAAAGCCCAGTTTGACTAATGAGTTTCATTAAACAGACTCTAGATGCTAAGCAAGGTCCACCCTGCGTATTGATGTGTTTTAAAATAACAAAAACTCATCTTTTGTCCAAATTTATGATTTAACTATGTAGCAGATGAAAATGTTGCTACTTTGAAAATCAGCCCACTCTTTATATTTGGAGCTTATTCACACCTCACAGCTGTTCAGTAAATCTGCTGCCATCAGAGGGCCTTTGATTTGTGAGTAATTACTATGCAGCTTACTAAAACTCCAAATCCCCTGATTTTAAAGTTAGTTAAAAGTGACACATGAACATTTTTCCAATTATAGACTGAAGTATTTTGTTAAATTGTCAACTGCTATATCACTACAGCACTACTTAAGATTTAATACATTTTGAGCTAAACTTTTTTTTTTTTTTTTTAAGTGTACCAGGTTTTAATTTAGTCTATTTAAAATTAGCTATAGTAAGACTTGTACAAATCTTACCAAAGATAAAATCATTTTAGAATTCAAAGCAAGTCTGCCCTGCTTTATCCGTGTCTGGTCCCAATAAGCAGAATGATGTCACTTGTTGGGCTTTCTGTGTCAGAGCAGATGTGCTCTACAAGAGGTATGGATAGTGGAAATTTCCTTGTTGGATAACTTACTTTATTTAAGCATAGAAATCATGAGAAAAAATGTGAGACTGATGAATATGTAATATCTGATGAAGCTTGCAAATTTTGAGGAAGGAGCAACAGGGGTAGAACATTGTCTTTTTACAATCTGAGAGACTAATCAAAGAAGGCGAAATGCAAAGACTGAAGAAGTGGCTATGAAACTATCTCAATTGGTGGGCGATGGTGGTAGGAGTTCGTCCTGTAATCTGTGGGTTGCCAGTTCTAGTTCTTGCTCCATCCATCTCCGGTGTTGTGTCATGGGGCAAGACACTTCAACTACCCCACCTGCTGGTGGTGGTTAGAGGACCCGGTGGCTCTGGTGCATGGCGGCCTCATTTCAGTCAGACTGCCCCAGGGCAGCTGTGGCTACGATGTAGTAGCTTATCACCATCAGTGCATGTGGATTATAGTGTGAAGGGCATTGGGGCTCATAAGCCCTATACAGGTACAGGCCATTTACTATTTTTCATTTGAATCCATGCAAAAAATAATGCTAAATAAAATAAAGAGAATATTGTTTAGTTATTTAGTTATGGTAACATTACTTAAACTTAGTTTACCTTTCTTCGTGCTTCATTTTTAAGAACTGTTGTACTCTCGTTTTTAGGATTTGGTACACTGTAAGTTTCGCTTCCTAGTCTTAAGTTGCAACCAATACTTCTATCATGCATTTGCAGTCACACAGTATACACATTGATTTTTGAGTGTGATTATTTTTTTTTTTCATTTGTAAAGAACAGTAAAAACTTTTTAGTAACAAAAACAACAACCAGAGTCAAACACAAAACTTTGCCACAAAAGCAACCAGAGAATTCAGATTCACATAGAATAAATAATGGATATGCCAAAATCCACTATTTATTCACCTGTGTTTTATACACAACTAATAAGGGCGGATCAATTACAATAAAAATAATCATTACAACAGTTCATGGCAAAAATCCCAACTTTAGGTACCATTTCCCAGCAACCATGCAAGGATTAGCAATGATATTTGTCCATGTCCCTCATATTCAAAAGCGCTTTAGACAGTTTAGTGATATTTCTACAGTTGTAGTCTGGAATGGTCTTGAAGTGAAATTCAGAATCCTCAATATTTCAGACCAGGACAAGTCTGAGTATGAGCCCTGTCGAGTCCGAGATGAGATGGAGACCATCAAAAAGTGGTCTTCAGACCGAGACTGACCTCGGTTGCTACATAAATAAAGTTAATTGTGTTGTTTGAATTGCAATAAGTAAGTGAAACACAAATTTTGCTTGACAGAATATGGATTTCTGTACTTTGTACAGTTCCTTTGATTAAAGCAGTGCTGTTCAAAGTCAGTCCTTTGGGGCCGGTATTTTGCATGTTTTACAAATTCTCTCCCTGGTGGTAGCTATTGCCTCAGCATGAAATATAGAGATACTTTGGTTCTATTGCATCTACAAGTCCAATTAAGTTTCACTGATAGTGATTTGACTTTTAAATTGATAAACACTGAGCAAAATCTCTTAATCCAGGGGAATCTGGAGAAAAGAGAAATACCAAAATACATCGCAAATTACTCTGCATTTTTTTTTTTTATCAGTAATCACTAATTGTCTCCCCGATGTGAAAACGTCTTAACATTTTACAGTTTTACAAATGGCCTTTTTGCAGTTTTTTTTTTTGGTCTGGTCTCCAAGCTAAAAAAGAGCTGAATGGGAAAAGTTTACATGTTTCAAATGTGTAGTAGAAGAAAAAAAAAGTAAAGTACAAGAAACAAAGTACACTGATGAATTCTCCATAATTAGTGTTTTTTGAAGCTATGAGTAGTGGGATTTCTCATAAACATTGAGTGTGTATTTCAAAATATACATCCTCAAACTTATATTGGTTCCTGCTGTAAGTGCATTCCAGAAAAGTCCAACATGAACTTCTCTGTGGCTTTCAATTAGATGTTTTACGAAGAGTGTCAAAAAAAAAAGAAAAAGAAAGAAAAGCCAGATGGTACCCTTGGTGTTATCACCCTGGCATATGGGTCCTTTTCAGGCACATTTAAAGCATTGTTGTGTGTCTAGTATTCCTCTCCAAGACCCACAAACACTGGCACTCCAGTCACAGCCACGCAGGCATACTTTCATGTGGCCAGGCGTCACCATTCTACCAGCCTCGAGTGCATCCTCTGTTGCTCTAAATGGTTCCTGTGGTTTTATATTAAATGGGAAGAGGGGGGTGTCAAAAGCCACAATGGTTTTAGTTGGTATGACTCAGGATATTCATTATTGTATGCTTTTGTTTAAAGCAATGTGACTACGATAAAACCTAGCCTGCTGCTTTTACTGTTTGCACTTTTTTAACAAGCAATAATGCCTTACCAACTTAATAGATAATCTGTTTTTGAAATATAATCATCAGGCTTTGTGTGTGTATTAAAAAGTTAAATAGAAGCCATAAACTGGAAGCATCTAGAGCTTTGCAGTCCTAAAAGTTACTTTCACTGTCTGCACAGGGGGCAACTAATTTATCTGACACTTGGATAAACTACATCTCCCCAGTGAATGCTGAAGATAGGCATCAGCCCATCCTGTGCTCATGAAATTGAAGGGGCAGTATTATATATTTTCCAGGCATATATTGCCATTTTCCAGCACAATCAAGGAACAATGTTACTTTTATCACCTCCCATCAGGCAACTGCGTGAGAGAATGAATTATCTGTGCCCTCCAAAGACAACACTTTCACAATACTTAATTTTAACATTTTAATATGAATTGAAGGCAAAGAAATAATACAGAATAAGCAGCCTGCTGGTGCTTCTGTCTATGATTACTCATGAACACACGTTATCCTCTGTCCTTGCGGCAGGGAAACCTCGTACCGTACATAGACTCGTACAGTCTTTTATCCCTATTTAGCCTCCGCCTGGTTTTATTGACGGAGCACCGTTTCTTGTTGGTCAGTATGTGACTATGTGTGACCAAACTGGTTTTAACTATTTTCTATGTGAGGCCTTAAAGGCTTTCTCTAAGTGTACATAGCAAGAACTTCAAAATAAAGCATAGACTCTTTGCAGCTTTTCAACAGCTGTGGAAAATGGGGGTTTCCTATATCTGGCTATTGTCATTGCTACACAAAGAAAGGACAGTTTTCTTTGCATGAATTTAAGTACTAATAATCTAACATTACCTCCAGTTGTTAAAAAAATGCTGTATATATGTTTGATATATTTACATATCAAACATTACTTAAAATAAGTTTGACTTAGCAATTTAACAGCTTGAAATTGGAGACTGCAGCTCCATTGAGGACCTGTGTGGAAATGGCGGGGCTTGGTGAGAGTGAGCATTTATACACCTTGAATGGTCGCCACTGGAGATTAAATGTTTTCTCAAACATACATGAAAGAATCAAAGCAACACTCCAGTTATGTTTTTGATAAGGAAATAACATAATTTGTTGTAAACCTTAAAAAAGTTGATTTTACATAGTACTGCCCCTTAAAGCAAATCAAGCAAATCTGTATGCATAAATGCAGTGCAATACAGACATAATACAACATTCGCTGTTGCCAGAACGTTTTATACAATGATGATATGTTCAAAATACACTTACAGAAGATGCAGACATATTGGGAAACCAACAAGTTAAAATAACAGGGCAGCTACATTGTATCTAAGAAAGTATATCAATAACCTGCCATCTATGTAGGATGGCATTGATGTCCAAGTGTAAGCTATGTAAGGGATGAAAAAGGAACAGCAAAGTTATAACTGGCAATTAACAAATGTGGTAAAATGATCTAATCACTCTTGTTCGACATTATATGTGGGAAATAGCAACAATGTTTTTTTCTCTAGAAAATAAAACAACATGATGATGCTTTAATGGATATAGGAGAAAAAACACAATAAATTTGGATGACTTTAAATATCCTTGTAAAACTCCTTATAGGTTATATGCTTACCTTTTCAAACTTATTAGAAAAGTTTGTCATATTCTGATGTTCAGTTCATCCAACTTTTAAAGTACAAGAAACTCATCAACAGCAGAAGGAGTCAATGATTTTGTCTCACTTCTTTCATATGGAAGTTTATTTGTTTTTCTCCACAATAAAATTTTCTCAATCTTCAAGTATCTTTGATGGAAAAAATTAGCTTTTTCTGCTTGTTTTTATGTCAACAGAGCTTGTTTTTTCTTTCTCCTCCTCCTGATAATTGGCTCTCATTCACATTGGAAGCTCATTAATAGCTCGTCAGCACCCTGAGGATGAGTATTTCATTGATTAGATTCCTACCAGGAGTAACGTCAGACACCCTCAGATGCTCAGTTTGTTTCCATATTCCTGACTGCTTGTTAATGAGATGGTGGAATGCAGCAGGATTTTGCTGACTCTATCCATGCTCAGAAGTTGTGAGCCAGTCTTATAATTGCTAATTTACTCTTCCTCACACCCAGCAAGCTTCCAAGTCGCTGCTGAGAAGCACCACTAGGAATAAGCCTGGCCTTAATATCTCATTAAAACAACAAAGGGAAGGCTCTAGGTGGAAGCATTTAGCATTTAGTTCATGAAACCTATTGCAATCTACATGTTAGATTAATTTATGTCCTAAATTTATAATGTCTGCCTGGATATTCTTTGCTTATTTTAATTGTACGCAGTTCTAAAATGTCCTGTGAGTAAATATATTTGCCCATTTATCTATACCAACAGGAGCTTTCAACATCTAGCAAGTTATTTTCACAATTTACCGTGTATTAAAAGAGTGCCTCTCAGATTAATTTCACTTCCTGCTACGGCGGGGGTGAAATTACAGTAATAACCCAACATTGGATGGAAAGCGCAACATCTCCCCTTTCAGAAACCGTTGAAATTTTTCAGATAGCGCAAAGTGTGGCAGAATTACGGCACTGAAAATTTGGCTGAATCGCTGACGCTCTGTTTAGGACTTGCAGGTTTAAAGAAAGCCAATCAAAATCTAAAAGTCTTGTAGAATAAACCTTGTAACTATCTTAATTGTTAGATTTTAAAATACAAAAATTTAAATAAACAGATGGATTCACACAGGTAAATAAAGTGTAAGCAAACATTTATACGTTTTGCTGTTTCTTACTGTTACTTCCAATGTTACTGCAAAAATTGTGCTTAAAGATGGTACATGTTAAAGTTTAAAAGTGCTTTGGGATTTTCAGGTCCATTGAAATGTGACAGCAAAACTCAAGATTTGAACAACACAATATTGATTAAGAATAAAAACTTGGCATTTATATATGGTGGTGAAAATAAGACTTGAATCATTGTTGATCTTCTATTACCTTAATTTTATAACAGTGAAATCCTCTTTTAGCTGTTATTATACCAGCTTATAAAGAATTTCTGAGGCTTGTGTCTGACTGATTTAAATCACAACTGAGAAAAACCGAAAAGCTACAGTCACAGTTAAAGTCCATATACGGTCGATCTAAAACATATATATACTACTGCTAAAGGTCTACTTTTTTGTAAGGTGAAAATCCGACAATTATAAGCAAGTTATCAAAAATTCCACCAAGCCACAACTGTAAGATGAAACCCAAGTGACCTAAGTGTGAACATGCCTAAAACTACTTTATTGAAGTGCAGTTTGACTAAATACCACTTGTATTTAGTCAAATGGCTGTCACTTATTGTGAATTAAAATAACTTTAGCGCAGAATCAGAAATTTTTGTGGAATTCTCAAGTATTTGTGGATTTTCACTTTTCACAAGGGGTTATGGCCCCAACACGTCTGAGAATACCAGGGTGTCCATTGTAGTGTGATAGAGCGAAATTGAACCTTTGGGTCTTAATTCCAGAAGTAATGTCAAGGACAAGAACAACACAGTACATCACCAAGCATGAAACATGATGACAATGTTTTTCTGTAATTATTGACAGCACCAAATACCACTTAGTTTTGAAAATAACTGCTAGAGACAGCTAAAGATGCAGCTATAATCATAGGAATTTCCTTTTTCAGCAGATGAGAAAATCCAAACATCCATCCAAGTCAAAAGAATTACTTACCCTGAAGAGAATGGAAGTTTTGGAATATCACAGCCAGCGCCCATAACCAAATGTGACAGAAGATCTTTGAGGTCACATGAGGAGGGTTGTTGACAAGACATGTCCTCACGATCTGATAATTTAGGAAAAGTGAACAAAGAAGTGGATTTAGTTAAGATGAATCATGTCAATAGTCTCCTACCAAAGTAGACCAAATGCTTGTAGAGAGCTAAAGGTTCAACAAGTAGTGCTTAATGGTGTGCACACTAAATGTAACCAAGTTATCATAGCTTTTTTTTATTATTATTAGTCATTATTACATTTGACATATTTGAGCCCAATTGTATAGGACAAATGTCATAAGAAATTTGGATTATAAAACATTGAATGCAGGTTAATTTGCCTGTTCCCTACCAGGGCACTCTATTGTGAATTTTGCAGTTGGATCCCATGCATCACTGGTTCTGTAGTGGCATTAAGGTACCAGATCCTTTGTTTAATAACCAGAGATCACCTGTGACTCTTTATATACGTACATAGCTCATAAACATAGCTCAACAACAAGAAAAAAAGAGCATAAAAACAGATTGAGATCTGAAGGTCTTGCTTGCTGTTAGTAATTAGAACGTTGCTGTAAGCAGGTACATCTGCATACATCACATCAAAGCTTTGTGACAGTCCTGATTTTTTCAGTGCTACAGATGTCAAAACAGGCATTTGTGATTCACAGAACACCTACTAAGATTTTCATGAACTCAATCTCAAGAAAAGGGGTGTTTCTTTATACTAGCTGAGATGAAATAGGCAAAGCTTTTCATTATCCAGAATCAAGTTTGATTATATTACTTAAACCTGACACACAGCCAAGAGTGCTTCTGCTGTAACTTACAATCCATCTCAACGGTTACTTTTCATAGCTTCTTCTCATATAAGTTTCTGGTTCTCACACAGTCTGACTTACACTCAGATCCACACTGCTACTTTCACTCTCACACATTGTGCCCTGAAGTAACACTTCTGCCTTTTGCCCTTTCTTGCTCCAGTCTGTCTTCCTCACCCTGTTCTTCTTGTACTCCCTCCACTCCTTCATCCGCATTTGTACACCTATATCTTATTTATCCATTCCTCTTAGATAAGGTCTCGGGAGATGAGAGACATCTGCTGAATCTGCTTTGAAGATGTGTCACGTTGCTCAATTATGTGTGGTGCCAAGGTTTAGTTTGCATTTGGTGACATGGAGAGAGCATCACTAACAGGTGGCGGGAGAAGACATGCATGTCAGGCTGTTTGATAAATAAAATATATTATGGTAATGTTACTGAGGAAAGGGAGAGATGTGACTATTAGTGAATTGGCTTGCAGTGCGCCCACATTCAGAGAGATGGGACTTTAGGAGGTGGATGGTGGAGAAACATATGCACACACTCACAAGCACTAAAAACATAAATACAGTGAAGCACCCCATTCCCCCTTGTAAATGTGTAAATGCGGGCATATGTTTAATCTTCTACTGTCAGTGGATTTGCATATATGTCTGAATACAGACTTCAAAAATGCTTATTTGTTAAAATGAATGCAAATCAACTGCTGCGTTGAAGGACTGCCATAAGAGCCACGGATACTGGCTTGACTGGTGCTGGCAGATGGAGGCTTGCTTCCTCTGTGGGTGTATCCCATTACTCTTCTAAACCCTGGGCCTTGTGCTGGACAGAAGTTGGACAGGCACTCTACCATCAAGCCAAATGAAGAATGTGTATTTAATGAGGAAGGCGGGAGTGTGGGGTGGAGGGTGAGAGGGAATGAATTAAAACTAACATCTTGAAATCTTTTACACATGCAGGCATGCAGACAATGTGCAAGGCAAAAATAAAGACTCCGGACAACAAGCACCATAGTTCAGCCTCTCCCAAAAAAAGCACACACACAACCAATGTGAGGGGTGACCAGATGTCAAAGGTCTTTGGACTGGAGGGCATCTCATCTAAAAAATGGGAGCCGAGCAATTCATCATGCATTTGGTCTCCCGGCACACATTATCAGTCTTTGGTGTCAAAGAGACTCCATTCCGCTAATGGTTGTGCCTTTGGAGCTAAGAGGATATATTAAAAGGAAACCAAAAACTAATTCCTTAGTTTCAACTTACCAGTTTTTGGTACATTTAATTGTGATGTTAAAGACATTACATCAAACAATACCCAGGCACCTCATAAAATAATAAAGCTAAAATATTTTACATTCATTTGTTATATTTTCAAACATCTTTTTTCATATATAGCTTTTTCCAAAAGTGTCTCCTGGTGAGGTCGGCATTTTGACTTGTCAATCACATCTCTGATGAGAAGGGTACGATGAAGCTGGGATGAGGTTAATATATGACAAACAAACAGGAGAGAAGGGGGCCTTCTGTTCTGCCGTGATACCTGTCTGCTAGTGGGAATCAGGCCCATATGTGTTATGGGTAACTCCCAGTGGAAGCCGTGACTCCGGGGGTCATGCTGGGGCAGCTTCGTACTCTCTTCATTGCACACAGCTGTGCTTGCAACGCAAAAAGCCCTCACCTCTGACCTCACGACCGCCTAGTACACCTTTGCTGGAATGTTGGATGATTGGCTACTTCGCTCCCCTTTTCATTTCCTGTCGCTTCAGTTTTCGCTAACAGCCTTGTGAGTCTCCCAAGTGCCTACCCACCTGGGTCTTAAAGGGATTTTCTGGGCTATCAAGGACAGACTTGGGGCTTAAATATGAATTATGAATGGATTTGAGCCAAACAATAAATCAATAATGTTTGCATTGGAATGCATTACACTTGTGCCACTCATTATTCATCAAGCAATAACGGAAAACTAATCCCTGGTATTCATGTTAGAAAACAGTTAAACACTCTGACACATTTTGCTTTTGAACTTAAAGGTCATATGTGCTTCAATATTTCATCACAAAGGATGGATTACAATTACATTTCAAGTATTTCATTGGACAATTTGAAAGAGAGTGGCAGGGTGCAACAGCTGAAGTCATTTTTATTTGACAAAAGTACTGCATATGTTTCATCTTTGCAATTATGCAAAAAGAAAATCTTTAAAAACACTGTAATTATATAATTTATTCCATTTACCAGGACGTCAGTCACAGCCTTGATGATCGAATTAGTTTTTTCAGTGCTTCTTTGCATATCTAATCAATAGGAAATGTGCATTGTATTTTGTGTAATGTGAACACAGTACGAAGTTTGATTGTACTGCAGATTTAGTGCTTCAGTAAGGGGTTACTTAATAGAATTTTTTTTTTTACTTTTAACTTCTCAATAATAGACCTTTTTCACGACAACCGGAAGCTGTATCTGATAGGGCTGGGGTACTTCCTGTTTTATTGGCTGTATTTCAAGTACTCTAAGAAAAATGTTTCTCCTCCGGTCCTTTTCATCATCCTTACTTAATTTGCCAGCACTTTCTTTCACTGACGAGGAGGAAATCGCAGCGGCGAATTCGCCCAACAAACGTGTGAAAGGATCCAAGTTCTTCCACGAAGAATATATCCA
>CAEGAE010026168.1:0-38715 GCA_903067095.1 Girardinus metallicus
CCAACCAACCATCCAACCAACCATCCAACCAACCATCCATCCAACCATCCAACCATCCAACAACCATCCAACCATCCATCCAACCATCCAACAACCAACCATCCAACCAACCAACCATCCAACCATACAACCAACCAACCATCCAACCATCCAACCATCCAACAACCAACCATCCAACCATCCATCCAACCAACCATCCATCCATCCAACCATCCAACCATCCAACCAACCATCCATCCAACCAACCATCCATCCAACCATCCAACCATCCAACAACCATCCAACCATCCATCCAACCATCCAACATCCAACCATCCATCCAACCAACCATCAAACCAACATCCAACCATCCAACAACCAACCAACCATCCAACAACCATCCAACCAACCATCCAACCATCCAACAACCAACCATCCAACCAACCATCCAACAACCAACCAACCATCCAACCATCCAACAACCATCCAACCAAACATCCAACCAACCATCCATCCAACCAACCAACCATCCAACTAACCATCCAACCAACCATCCAACATCCAACAACCAACCATTCAACCAACCAACAACCATCCAACCAAACATCCAACCAACCATCCATCCAACCAACCATCCAACCAACCATCCAACCATCCAACCATCACACCAACCATCCAACCATCCAACCATCCATCCAACCAACCAACCAACCATCCAACCATCCAACCATCCAACCAACCATCCATCCAACCAACCATCCACTCATCCATCCATCCATCCACTCATCCACTCATCCATCCATCCACCCGTCCATCCATCCACCCATCCATCCACTCATCCATCCATCCACTCATCCATCCATCCATCCATCCACTCATCCATCCATCCATCCACTCATCCACTCATCCATCCATCCATCCATCCATCCACTCATCCATCCATCCATCCACTCATCCACTCATCCATCCATCCATCCACTCATCCACTCATCCATCCATCCATCCATCCACTCATCCATCCATCCACTCATCCATCCATCCATCTGTTTTTCTCTCCACCTCTGTCTCATCAGCCTCAGATTAAGGACTTGGACTGAACCACTCAGCGCGTTCTCGGGGTGTTTATGCGCGTGCGTTGGTCTTTTATGACTCTGCGCGCGCGTTGTTTCGTGCCATAGTTCAACCAGCTATCTGTTCGTGCACGCGTTGTTCGAAGCGCGCGCTCCGGGTTAATTAGCATGGGAGGAAAATGGTGCAGTCCGCGGCGTGTGCGCGCCTCCCCCCCGCGGTTCGGTCCAGAGTGGTTCGGTCCAACTGGGGGCTGTCCGTGTCTGAGCCGAGCCGAGCCAGGCTGAGAGAGCGCCGCAGCTCCGAACCCCAAGGCAGGATTATTACCGCTCTGGTACCAGCTTCTGCCGGTCCGGACCACCCGAACCTCAGTCCGCCCATCCCCGAACCGCGCGGCGGCGGAGAAGAAGAAAGCAGCGGCGGCGGCGGCGCGCGCCTCTTTGGATTTAAATACCTGATTGGACTTTTCTGCGCGTGCACGTCCAGGTAGGTCCGCGCGTGGGGGAGATGGTCGGTTTCGGGGGGAGTGGACCGGGACCGGGACCGGGACCGGTGTGCTGAGGCGAGAAGGGGGGGGGGGGGGGGATTGGGGAAAACGCCCCCCCCCGTTTCTGCTGCGTGGAAATTTCCTCCTGTCTTCCTAAGTGGGGGGGGGGGATGCTGCCCCCCTCCCTCTGTGGGCTCAGAACCGGCCGGGGTTCGGTACCGGGGTCGGTACCGGGTTCGGGGTTTCAGGCTGAGCGTGTTTTTGTGGGGGAGGGGGGGCCACGGCTCCATTAAGGAGAACAAAGGGGGGAGCAGCTTCAGCTCAGCGGGCCGAACCGGGCCGAACCCCGAGACGGGTCGGAATCGGGCCTCCATTTAGGACTCCGGCTCTGTTGGATCAAAACCGACACCGAACCGAGCCGTTTTCTGCTCCAGGTTCTGGTTCTGGTCCTCAGCGCCGCAGCCGGACCGGACCGGACCGGACCGGGAACATCTGCTCATTGATCCTGTTGCTTCTGTTCAGTCAGATAAACCTGATCGATTCAGTCCGGATCAATGATCCGATTAGTTCTCAAGAACCGAATCAGTTTGAATCAACCGGAAGTCACGGATCGTCCAGAACCAGCTGACCAATCCGTGATCAGGATGAGCTGATGACGTCACTACCAGACCGAACCCAAACAATTCTGAAGTTCAGAACCGATCCATCAATAATCGATCATCAATGATCTTCAGCAGAGTAGGAGGAGCTCCAGCTGCTCAATAACTAACCGATCGGTTCTGATCAGAGGTCCGGTCCGGTTCATCAGAACCAACATGGACCCATTCTTTAGGAAAACGAACAGATTCCGATTCTTTTGGTAACAAATTGAATCTGTTCAGGTTTCAGTTCTGGTTCCGGTTCGGTTCTGGTTCCGGTTCGGTTCTGGTTTATGGCTCAATCTCTTAATGGTTCCTAAGTGGTGCTGATGCAGGTGCATGCTTTGGACCAGAACCTCCAGAACCAGAACCGGGTCCTGTCTGTGGAGCGCTGAGCATGTGCAGCAGCTGCAGGTTCTTTTGGGCCGGGCCGGGCCTCAGGCCGATTAGGGGGGCTTAAGGGGACCCGGGTCGGGAGGTCCAAATCCAGTTCAGATTTGCTGATCTGATGGTTCAGGTCCAGTTGATCAGCACCGATCAGAACCATTGATCAAAGTTATTGATCAGATCAGCTTTCAGTCTGGGTTTAAAGCAGCTCAGGGTTTCGGCTCTTTTTCAGGTTTCTGGATGTTTGTTCCAGATCTGTGGTGCATAGAAGCTGAATGCTGCTTCTCCATGTTTGGTTCTGGTTCTGATGCAGAGCAGAACCAGAACCAGAACCAGCAGGTTGATCCAGCAGCTGATCTTTAATTTGTTCAGTGATTTATAAACTAGCAGCAGATTAAAGTCTCAGTGAAGGAATGTGGAACCGGGCGGTGGAACCGGGCGGTGGGGAACCGGGCGGTGGGGAACCGGGCGGTGGAACCGGGCGGTGGGGAACCGGGCGGTGGAACCGGGCGGTGTGGAACCGGGCGGTGGGGAACCGGGCGGTGGAACCGGGCGGTGGGGAACCGGGCGGTGGAACCGGGCGGTGGAACCGGGCGGTGGGGAACCGGGCGGTGGAACCGGGCGGTGGGGATCTGGACGGCGTGGATCTGGACGGCGTGGATCTGGACGGTGTGGATCTGGACGGTGTGGTTCTGGACGGCGTGGTTCTGGACGGCGTGGATCTGGACGGCGTGGTTCTGGACGGCGTGGATCTGGACGGCGTGGTTCTGGACGGTGAGGTTCTGGACGGTGAGGTTCTGGACGGTGTGGTTCTGGACGGTGTGGTTCTCATAATTTACACATCACGTTATTTTTGAGGCGTTTCTCGTCCCAAACTTCCCCTCGTTCTCTCAGGTTCCACGTTTGGTCAGATTTGCTGCGGCCGTTTGGCGGCGTGAAGGAAAGCAGAGGTCACTGCTGCCTAGCAACAGCCGCAGGTGATCGACGAACACCGATATCGGTGGCCGATCGATCGGAGCATCGTTCCTGTAAACCTGTTTCTCTGATTCATAGCAGTTTAGATCTGAATAAAGTCGACAACAGCCGTTTCCATGGTAACTTCATACACAGGAAGTCTGGAATTAGATTTTCCCAATCCGGAGGAATCTCCCGTGTCCTGCCGTCTTTCTGCCTGTCAGTCTCGTCCACACAAATGGTTTTTAGTACATTTAATATGTTTCTAGAAATAGTTTCTTCAAAGACCTTGTTGCACCTTCAGGTCAGTTCTCAGGAAGGTCAGGCTGGAACTAACAGGCTCCTCCCCCTCCAGGTGACCTACCAGCTGAAGATCCTCACCACGGCGCTCTTCAGCGTCCTGATGCTCAGGAAGTCTCTGTCCAGAGTCCAGTGGGTTTCCCTGCTGCTGCTGTTCGCCGGCGTCGCCGTCGTCCAGGTACGACCCGGTTCTGGCTCCGCTGATCCGGAGAACGGTTCCGGTTCTTCGTGTCATCCAGTCTTTGGTTTTCTGTCAGACTTGTTCTGAGTTAGTGGCGCCCGTCTCAAGTCTAGTTTATTTCTGAAGCAGATTTCCAACAGCAAACGCCACAGGTACATGAACGACGAAATAGAAATGAAATTGGCAAAGAACCAAAAGCTAATAATATGAACACAAACCAAGAAATACTTCATTTTCTAGCTGCAGCAATTTTCTTCCATCCTTTATCTTTTCTCTTCCGCTGGTGTTGAGAGAACAGATGAGTTTTAGTCCCAACCTAAATCAAAATCAGTCAAATTTTATTTCCATGCCACCTTTCAGCAACGAGGCATTTCAAAGAGCTTTACGTCACAAAACACAAAAACACAAAAACACAAAGTCATAGAAACATGAGAACAAAATCACACATCAGATTATTGATCAATGTTTCATGACTGTTTCAAAATCAGCTCCAACCAGCTGAGTTTTAGTCTACATTTAAAGGAGCTCAGGGTTTCAGCTGTTTTACAGTTTTCTGGGAGTTTGTTCCAGATCTGTGGCGCATAGAAGCTGAATGCCACAGTCCTACACTGTAACGTAGAACTAGGTGTGTTGCTCTATCTTCCTGGTTTCAGCTGCAGCTGGACCTTGATTTTTCATTTTTTTAAGCTGACTGAGTGTAGCAGCCAGAGGGTTGGGGTCATAGGTTAGGGCTAGGGTCATAGGTTAGGGCTAGGGTCATAGGTTAGGGCTAGGGTCATAGGTTAGGGCTAGGGTCATAGGTTAGGGTTGGGGTCATAGGTTAGGGTTAGGTCACCCTGATCCCCAGAGAGATGCAGCCTGGCTTTAGGGACAGACGGCCGACCTCAGGGCTGCTGGAGCTCACTTCAGTACCAAGAACCCAAACACACTTAGAACTATCAAAGCCTGGTTTCCTCCTGAGCAGCAGGGGGCCGGTGAAGGGCTGGTGAAACAGATTCACGCCTCCTGGTTTTGGCCGGACGAGCTGCAGCGTTTGGTTTGCTCTGCTCCAACCCTGAGAACAAACGGTTCCGATAATCTAAACGTCATGAACGACGGGATCAGACCAGGCAGAGGACGATGTGATAGTAAAACTGCAGTTATGTTGGATTTATAATGTTTGATTTGATCTTTTCTTGTCCGATTACCTGATCAATGGATGGATTTCTCCATTACTGAAACATTGGTTCCAACAGCCCCAGTATAAATCTACTGATCTATTGACGACTCCACCTGCGGTCTGATTGCAGGTGCAGCAGGAGGGAAAGAAGGAGGCGGCGGTGGCTGACGCCTCCAACCAGAACTACATGGTGGGTCTGGTTGCCGTGGTGATCAGCTGCCTGTCGTCTGGCTTCGCCGGCGTTTACTTTGAGCGGATCCTGAAGGGCAGCTCTGCGTCGGTGTGGATGAGGAACGTGCAGCTGGGCGTCTTCGGCACGGCGCTCGGACTGCTGGGAATGTGGTGGAACGACGGCGCCGCCGTGGCCGAGCGCGGCTTCCTGTTCGGCTACACCGGCATGGTGTGGTGCGTCATCTTCAACCAGGCGTTCGGCGGGCTGCTGGTGGCCGTGGTGGTGAAGTACGCCGACAACATCTTGAAGGGCTTCGCCACTTCCTTCTCCATCATCGTTTCCACGGTGATGTCCGTCTACCTGTTTGGCTTCCATGTGGACCTGCTGTTCACCGCGGGGGCGGGGCTTGTCATCGGCGCCGTCTACATGTACAGCCTCCCCAAGGCGCCCGGCGGCCTCCCGTGCCCCGACCCCCCCTCTGCGTCCGCTGAGCTGCCGAGGGCGGGCGGAGGGGACGAGATGGAGGCGTTTCTGCCAAAGTCAGTCCTGGTGAAGTGATTCTGTGTCTCTGGCGCCACCTGGTGCTCCTTTCCTCTCCTCTCCAACTAACCATTGAGCGAGCTCCTCCTGCTGCTGCGTCTCCTCCTCTTCCTGTCCTAACCTCTGCTCCTCTTCCTCAGAGCTCCTTCTCCAGCCGCCAGCGGCACAGACTAATTCCTGGAAGCTGAGCAGGAAGGAGCTGGAGCGCCCCCTGCTGTTCTCTCTGCCTTAAAACTCTTTGCTATCTGAAAGAAGCGCCTTACACTGATTGGGTCCTGCTTGGTGGTTGCTGATTGGTCGGTCTGTGTGGGGGCGGGGCCACCTGCGGACTGTACGATGCCTTTTCCTCTCGCCTGAAGCCATAGTGTGGCGGTTCTGATCCTGGCCTGGCGTAGCCCGGTCCGGTCCAGCTGCTCGCTGGGAATGTGCTCATTGATTGGAGCAGTTTTTAATTCTTCAACTAATCTGCGATGTTTGTTGTTGGAGGGGGCGTGGCCTGTCTGTAGGCGGTGTCAAGGGTCATCGTTTCATTTTTGTCTCCATTAAGACCTGAGCAGGTCCAGAAGGATTCACCAGAACCTTCTGGTCATAACCCAAACCACCAGAAGACGGCGCTGTCCAAACACCACATGTAGAGAAATATTCTCCCTAAAAGTCTAAAAATGAGCTCCAATGTTTCTGCTGATGGATATTCGGCATTTTGTGGCAGGTGGGCGGAGTCGTGTGGGCGGAGCCAGGAGTTCACCTCGGTCCCGCCCACATCCACTGGCCGTCACCGCCGGGTTTTCCTTTTACACAGAAAGCAGAAACATTGTTCAGTCTCAGTAAAAAGAAAGTACACCCTCACATTTCCCAGCAGATTTTTCCTGTTGTTCTTTAAAGGACGATCAGAAGAAAAGAAATAAAACCTACAGACTAAATCAGATCAGATATTTAGTTTCCAAAACCATCAAATACGTTTTTATAGGACAGAACTACAGAGAAAACGTTTCATTAAATCCCATTTAAAGGTCGACTCATTTCCACATCAGGATCTAGAAAAAGCTGCCTTCTGATTGGACCACCAATCCGCTCAGTTTGAGCTTACAGGTTCAAAAGTCTCGTTTCATTGGACTCGGACCTCGGATCACTCGGGTCCATTTGGAGACAAAAACCTGGCAGAACTGCAAGGATTTCACTGGAGGGACGCGTTTCCTTTCTGTTAGGGTGAGTGAGGAGGAAGAGGAGCGGTCCGGACTCTTCCTCATGTTGACGACATTGTTTGGGATTCTGATGGGATAATGAGGATTTTACATTTTTGGGGTTTTTTTCCTGAATGTGAAACTTTTCTTCATCTTCAAACAGAAGCTTCAGTTTATCGGCTTCCCAGGCATTTCAGGTGTTAAGTATTTGGACCGCCAGGATGATTCAGAACCAGTTTTCTCTCTCAGACCCAGAGGTCTGACGGTGATGATGATGATGATGGTGACAGAAGAAAACAGAATTAATTCATATGAATCTCAAAAGTTCTTTCCATAATGTTCATTTGAAGAACATTCAGTTAAAAATTCACCAATCGTCAAAATAGTCATTTATAAATATGTTTTGACCAAGAAGAACAAAATGAATGAAGTTTTATTTATTTCTTTATTTCTGCTTGCTGTGTCGGTCATGGCCACCAGGGGGCAGCCTCATCTGACCCGGATGGCTCCTTGTTTAAATCCTTTCAACGTTAATATCTCTCCCATCATTCAAAGTAATGAAACATTCTCCATTAAATAAATCTTTTTATATTTTTTTTTTCCACAAATAAAAATGCCGAAAAGCCAAAAATGTAACTAAAATATATTTTCTTTTTGTCTTATTTATGCAATCATAATTTATTATCAAATTGGTGTAATAAATGTCATTCCTAAGCAATAGAAATGCAAGACATAAATGAAGAATATATGAAAGTGTAAATTATAGGTAAATATTGATACGTTTTATTTTATCTGTGCTGAAAGTGAAAACATATTTTTGTTGGAAAAACATCATGAGCATCTGAAGGGAGAAGAAACTGAACATTCTTGTTTTTATATTTGAAGAAACTGAGATGTATCAGCTGTTTACAGGGTTGTTTTTATTTCTGTGTAAAAATGAAATTCACCTGAATGACGCAGAGTTTCTGTGTTTGGTGGAAATCTGTAGATTTTCTGAATCAGATTTGATCTGCGCTGGCAGCCTGGAGCGCCCCCTGCTGGATGTTTTCTTGTGTTGACGAACCGGAAACAGTCCCAGCTCCGGGTTTCATGTCCACTTCCTGTTTTTCTCAAACTGTTGGGTCAGTTTGTGCGGTTGTACTCGGTTGTTGGTTTGTATCAGCTTGTGAGTTTGTAAATACTTGTTTTGGTAAAGTTTTATAAATCAAACACTAAACTCTGGAGTTTGTCCTTTAATTTCCCTTCGGTTTGGAATCGGGGACAAAAATCATCCTGACGAACATGGATGTCTAGCTAAAGCTGAAACGCCTCCGGGTGTGAATACCTGGCTAAAGCGTTAGCATTAGCTCTGCTAACGAGCTACAGGTGAGGCAGTTGGTAAAAGCTGCAGCAGAGCGAAACGTTTAGCCTGTTGCTTCCCAGCCGAGTCAAAGGTCAGGATCAGACTAATGACCGGAGATAAACGTCTTGAACACATTTCTTACTAATAGTTTGACATTAATATATTTTTATATTCCAATTATTTAAAAAATACACCAAATCTAATTAAGAGGATGTAGAAAAGCTGCTTGTGAATCCATGAATGGAAAAACATCAGAAAGTTTTTACTTCCTGGTTCCCTTCAGGTGAAACTCGACTTTCCAGTTTCACTCCAACTATTCTCACAAAATTGCAAACGTTACATTTTTATTGTATTTCTTTCAACTCCCCTCAAATATTCCAGTTTATGACAAAAACGGATTTCTGCTGCAGCCGGAATCCAAACCCAGGTCACGACTTCCATGGAGGTCACGACCTCTCCAGGTCAGTATGCTGGTCTTACTGGGAGGACTGGTTTTTGACCTGTTTGTGGATCTGACTGATCAACATGGAGCTGATTAGTTTTCATCAATGGTTCTGGAAGTTCTGGCCTGGTTCTGGAAGTGTGGTCCAGGACCGAACACAGGAAGTTCCTGGTGCTCTCCAGGTTTCAAGGATTCTAAGATCCGGAAGCGGCGGGTTTGGACCAGAACCTTCTGGACCGCAGTCGACACGGACAGAATAACAGAGATTTATTTCATCTCCGTAAGAAGGAATCATCTGGAGATGATCATGAAATTCAGTTTCTAAGAGAGAACTTCCTGTTTGAAGGACTTCCTGTTTATAGAACTTCCTGTCCCAGAAGTTGCTCGTATCTTCGGATGAGGCCATGAAGGAACCGTCTTCTGGCTCTTCTTCTCCTCTCTTTTCTAATCTTCCTCTTCCTCTATCCATTCTGCAGGTTTTCAGGAAAAGAGAAAGGATCCTGAAATGGACAGCTACCACTTCCTGTCTGCTGAGGTCATGACCTTTCATTTTAAGATGCCAGACATCGTCGCTCCAACATCTTCTGGACCTGAAAACGGTTCGGTTCTGCTCTCCAGCACCATAGAAGTAACACCTCGATCCGGAAACTGTTCTTTCACTTTGTTTTTAGGTGAAACACATGAAGTCTCATCATTTCGTGATGAAAAGCTGATAGTTCTAGATTCAGGATTTTATCTGAAGAAGAAAATCAGCAGAACTTTGTGAAGTGACTCTTATTGTGGACCTTCACAATAAGAGCAGAAACTGAAGATCAACTTTCTGGTCCTTCATTTCTTTGCTTCTTCTTGGCTTCGTTTCGTTCGGTTTTCGGTTTCGTTCGGTTTTCGGTTTCGTTCTGTTTTCGGTTTCGTTCCGTTTTCGGTTTCGTTCGGTTCTCGGTTTCGTTCTGTTTTCGGTTTTGTTCCGTTTTCGGTTTCGTTCCGTTTTCGGTTTCGTTCGGTTCTCGGTTTCGTTCGGTTTCGTTCGGTTCTCGGTTTCGTTCGGTTCTCGGTTTCGTTCGGTTCTCGGTTTCGTTCGGTTCTCGGTTTCGTTCTGTTTTCGGTTTCGTTCGGTTCTCGGTTTCGTTCGGTTTTCGGTTTCGTTCGGTTTTCGGTTTCGTTCGGTTTCGACAACGTTCTCACATGGAGAACCAACGTGGTTCTGTCTCTCTGATCAGGAAACCATCTCGGAATGTCTCCTGGTTTTCAATATTTCAAAATAAAAGTCCGGACTTTTTTTTCCAGGTGAAAAAATATACATTTTTAAAATGTATGCATTTGTTTAATAACTTAATTTGATTTATTTACACATTTTTATTTCAGAAAGTAGAAAGTGTAAAGTATCAAATGTATTTATTTGATAAAATCACCTTCTTATTGTAACGTTTTATCATTATTTTTTTGGGTTGTAATAATAAAAGTAATAATAAATAGTATTCGAAATATTGAAATAATAAAGAAAATAAATAAAAAATTTATTATTTATTAAACTCCAAATATCTTTTTTCTTGTCACTTTATCTTTATATAAGCACTAAAGGATGAACTTCCTTTCAGAATAAATCTCCTTTAGGCTAATTTTTTCTTAAAATAAAAGTGCATTTTTATGTTTTGCTTTTCTATTTTCTGCTTAATTTGTCATTTTCTGTAACTGATTTTTAAATAAAATGTTTTCCATATTATCTTGTTGATGTTTGTTTTATTATTTTTCATGTATTTTCCCATGAATTTAAACCAAAAACAAACACTCTAATATTAAAATAAAATGTTTATGATGTGAAGGAATGAAATCTGCAACTTTTCAGTCTGAGGCACTAAACTGTTTACAGCGCCCCCTGTTGGGGATCAACAAGGACTTTTCTGATTTTATTTCACTTCAATGTGAAATAATTGCAGAAGAAGAGTCGTTATTTGTGTTATCATAGACTTTTATTGTGATAAATGACTAAAGTTCTCATTTTCTTTCCTGCTCAATAATAAAACTGACTGTCTGCAGTTGTTCAAGCTGCCACCAGGGGGCAGGGTGGAGCTTTCTTGTTCTGTCAGTCAGAAGCAGCTGCAGGTGTTGATGACCCTAATCTAAGAGGTCAAAGTTCAGCAGTTAGCCAGATCCATGGATCATTTGAGACAGGTAGTTATTCTGCATCCGTCAGCTGTTCTGTGGCGTTCTGTTCAGAACACAGTGAACCGGACCAGCGAGTCCCTGGGTCAGAACATGGCGGCGTCTCCAGGCTGAGGACGTTCAGTCCCTGCAAACTGCAGCAGCTTCTGGTCCGACCAGGAAACCTTCGCAGAAAATCTGTCTCGGTAAACTTTGTCCTTCGTAACGTCTCCATTCCTCCCCAACAACCCACCACTGATGGGACTAACGTGTCCTCATCTGTCCACCTTCCGCTTCGGGTTCCTGAAGTCTCCCACAGTTTCTACTAGGGACCCGTACGACCATCCATCCGTCCATCCATCCATCCATCCATCCATCCATCCATCCATCCATCCATCCATCCATCCATCCATCCATCCATCTGTCCGTCCGTCCGTCCCTCCAGCCATCCACCCAGCAGCAGCAGCAAGCCTTCTGTTCGTTTCTCTAATGTCTCCTCTTGTCTCATCGTGTCTCATCTTGTGTCATCGTCTCATCTTGTCTCATTGCGTCTCATCGTGTCTCATCTTGTGTCATCGTCTCATCTTGTCTCATTGCGTCTCATCGTGTCTCATCTTGTGTCATCGTCTCATCTTGTGTCATCGTCTCATCTTGTCTCATCTTGTCTCATCTTCTCAGAGTGTCTCTTTGTGTCTCCTCTGCCAGATTGCCTGTCTCCTGTCCTCTGTCTCCGTGTCTCCAGCTCTTCTTGTCCAACAGCATCTTCTGTTTTTCCTCTAAACAAACTTGGACTCCGTGTTTTGTGGAAACAGCAACTTGACGCTTTCTGGTCTGGAGGCAACGTTCATGTTTCCTAAACAGACCCGACTGGATCAGAACCTGCTGGGCTCTGGTTCCCAGTTTGGTCCCAGGCTGACGGCTGCTTCCATCTGGAATAGAAATAAATAAAAGTTATGGAGTTATGGAAACAAAGGAAGAGATTATTTAAAGATCAAGCATTAAGGCGATAATCTAAGAGTTTATTAATCATAATAAATGTAAAATAGTGAAACTTTTTATCTGTTTTCATCTTTAATCATAATTCAAAATAAAACATTAAATTATTATTATAAACGTTCAAATCTGATTCTGTTAAATCTGGTTCTGCTCTCAGAACCGGTTCTGGAGTTCTGGTTCCGATCCAGCAGAACCTCTCGGGTTGTCAGGAATCCCTTCAAGCTGACCTGCGTCCAGGGATCCCAGTGACGTCAGGTGTGGGCGTGTTATCGGCGTGACGTCACGACAGTCAGCCTCCTCCGCTTTAAAGCCGCCGCCGCCGCACAGTCGGACAGACCGACCGAGCCGCCGAACCTTGGACCGGGACCGCGCTCAGTGCCCGCCTCAGTGCCGCTTCTGCCCGGATGGAGCTGCGGGGTGTGCGCCGCTCCTGACCCGGCTCGGTTTGACCCAACGGAACCAGAAGTTCGGTTCGGCCGTCCTCCCCGTCTCCTCCGTGACTCGCAGGTCCCATGCGATTCTTCAGACTCACATTCAAGTGCTTCGTGGATTGTTTCTGAAGGTCGCGGTTCGGCTGCGGTTCGGATCGTTTTTCTCTTCAGTTCAACATTTTTTTTCTTTGACAGACAAAAAAATTCAAATGTATTTTTAAAACATTTCGATTTTCTGACCTTTTTTAAATTGAACCAAATAAACTGAAGAGAGCAGAGCGAACTGGACCGGCTCTGGTTCCGACTGGTCGGTGGGACTCTGACCTGGAGCCGGACTGGGATTACTGGGGTGCTGCTGGTTCTGACCCGGTGTCAGAAGCTACAGAGTTGCAGAGTTAAAGAAAGACAAGCGGATTGGGTTTTACTGCTGGTTCTGACCCGGTTCTGACTGATACTCTGTGACAGAATCGAAGTGCTTGAGGGCTGACAGAGACTGGACCTCAGAACCTGTACTGGTTCCTGACCGGGTTCCGTGTGAGATGGAGAAACCGGGCCGGCCCGCCTCGTCCTGCTCTGTGGTTCTGGTGGAGGAGACCAAGAGGAACCCGCTCCTGTCCGGCGGCTTCGCCCCCAACGGGTCCCTCGCCCCGCTGGCGGCGCCGAGCGCCGGCGGTACCGGCCAGGATAAAAGAGGGGGCGGGGCCATCGGGACGGGTCCGGGGTACCAGGAGCGCGAGACTTGGACCCGGCAGATGGACTTCATCATGTCCTGCGTGGGATTCGCTGTCGGACTGGGAAACGTGTGGCGGTTCCCCTACCTGTGCTACAAGAACGGAGGAGGTGAGGCTCAGCACGCAGGGGGCGGGGCTAAGGCTGCAGGCCCCGCCCCCTCTGCAGGTCACGCACACCGTGGTTCAGAGACAAACTGGACCGGGTCGGCCATCCGGCTGCTTGGTTCTGGTTCTGCTCAGCTGCTGGTCCAGCAGAACCTGCAGCATGAAAACAGAATCAGGTTCTGTTCCCAACCGAGACTCCGGCCCGGTTGGACTGGTTCTGATCCATGTTAGGCGGTATCGATCTGAGTGACAGCAGCAGGTTGGGGCTGTATTTACACACAAGCATGGTGTGTGTGTGTGTGTGTGTGTGTGTGTGTGTGTAATAATAGCCCTGATTGTCTCTATGACGCCTCTGATGAAGTTGGTTCCTCAGGTCATGTGACCTCGCCACGGTCCTTCCGGTCTCCTTCACACATTAAAATCAAATCATCACCAGATTAATCAATAATTCTCCAGAAGGAGAATTTCTACCAACTAAACCAAAACTAATATTTTAAAACCTAGAAATTTATTTGCGGCTCCATTTGGTCCAAAATTAATTAAATCCACTTTTAAAGACAAAAACTTTTCTTAGTTGTCGACTTTGTGTTTCTATGACTTTTAATTTTTGTGCTTTTATGATGTAAAGCACTTTGAACTGCCTTGTTGATTGATTGATTGATTGATTGATTGATTGATTGATTGATTGATTGATTGAAATGTCAACTCTGCAGCTATAACTAAAAACATCAAGTTTGGCTAAATTATAAAACAGTATAATTGTTTAATAATTATACTGTTTACCTGAGTGGATCAGTAGCCACCAGGGGGCAGCAGTTATCAGGCAGCTCCCAAAGCGTCTGACAGACCAGAGGTTCCCAAACTGTGGGGCGCGCCCCCTAGGGGCGGCGCCGTGCCATTGCAGAGGGGCGCGGGAAGTGGTATGGATGAATGGACAAAAAAAAGAAACGACGCTGCGTGGGGGGGGAAGGAGGGGGGGGGGGTGTATAGAAGAGTATAACAGGAAGAGTCTAACTCTCCCGATTTGTAATCCATAGGGGGTCCCAGAAAATGTTTGGAAACCACTGCACTAGACAATCAATCAATCAATCAATCAATCAATCAATCAATCAATCCAGGAGAAATTGAAAAAAATCACATTGAGAAACTGAAATATGGTGATGAAACAAATCTGTTGATGATGATGATGGTGGTGGTGATGAAGGCGAGACCTGGAGGTCATGAGACCGACTGTTGTCAGTCTGCATTGATCTATGTCTCCAAACATAGATCTAGACTATAGATAGATCTATGTTTCTATCTATACATTATCTCTATGGAGATGCATAAGTGCGGATGCGGGTCTCTGGAGCGCCGTCGCCCCCTGCTGCTGCTCAGGCAGAATGCGGCTTGAAGGCGCTGGCCTCGTTTTTCAGACCTGAGGCTGCAGCACCCATCTTTTTACATAATGTGGACAGAACCCGGTCAGAACCGGTTCCGGACCGCGTTCCTGTCGTCAGGAGCTGCAGGCTTCCTGCTGATTGGCTCCTTGGTGAGGAGGAGGAGGAGAAATCTTCATCACGTCTCCTCCTGTGAAAAGGTCCGGTTCTCAGCACCGGCCCATCAGACCCGGACAGTGAAAAGGTCCGGTTCTCACAGTGTTGTCAGACTTCCTGTAAGGTCACGTGACTGTTCCCTGATTGGCCGAAGCTGAAGGTGTTTGCTAGCCGCATGGTCTGTCTCTGGTCCAAACTGAAATGTCTCACAAATGAACGTCCAGGTCAGAACCGATGGTTCCCTCATTGCCCCATCCTGGGCCTCTCCTCTTCCTCCTCCCCCTCCATCAGTTCAGTTTTTATCGTCCCACATCATCCATCAGATAGTTTGACCTTTTCGTTTCACTCTCAGTTTGTTCTTTTTGTATTCGTCCTCTAATAAATCGGAGCCACTTTGATTTATTATCCTGCAGTGTGTGTGGTGTGTGTGCTACAGTCACCCTGTGAAGAACACACACACAGTGACGGCTGGTGATGAAGAGGAGAACCCGACCTTCAGATCAGTGTGTTTGTAGCAAAGCTGCTATCTTTGTGAGGACCAGTCAGCTGAAGACCTGGAGACCAATCGAACAGTAGAGGACGTCCGAGTCCACACGTCCACCGTCCTGTATGTGTGAAGCGCCATGGCTGCTGCAGCTAAAGATGACCTCTGAACTGTCTCCAATGGACAGGACCTGTGGACGTCTCCAGTGGAGACGGTGAAGGAGGGATGAGGGCGGAGGAGAGGTGAAGCCTGTCAACAGGATTAAAAGATTACAGGCCACTCCTGTTAATCTCTGCTCCACATGCTGACTCGCTCAGAAAACGAGCCGCTCGTTCTCCCGACCAAAGGTCCATTACCATGGTGACCGGTAACAGTCCCTCCGACTCCCATCAGATCCGCTCCCCATGCTCGATACTTCTGCACAAAGGTTGTTTTTACCACCTTGAACTCGGTGTCACTCTGTTAACCTCTGGACTAGAAACAGCGTCTACAAGGAACTGTTTAGGATGCGACGCCGAGGCCAAGAGGTCGACTCGGATGAAATGTGGATGAAATGGAGTCGAATTTTGAATAACATCTCACAGAAAAGATTAGAAATTATAGAAATGCATTTGATGCATCAGTCGGAATATATGAAAATATTTGGGAGGAAATCGCTCAGTCCCCGGGGAAGGAGGACTAAACCAAGTGGAATTATGGGAAATTAAGGAACCTGTCATGTGAGATGTAGGAAATCGGACACGCAATTATGACATGTTAGCTATCTGCTCAGTACGCCAGAGTCGCTGCAACCTCAGGAAGTTTGTTTCCCTTCAGCCTTTGGTTCTTTTCTAACGGAAATCTGGAATACTGATCAACCCCTGGAAAACTCTGAAGTGATTTCTGGAAACCTCACCTGTTGATGACTGGAGTCATCAATCCCCATTAGACCACAGACTGGTGCTTGAACCAGACGGTTCAGACAGTCTGCAGAGAAACTTTCAGAATAAAACCTGCAGAGTAGAAGCTTCCATCGGCCGTGTCTCTGAAAGGGGAAGGTTACAGTTTAGTCCTCGGATATCTGTGAATGAACCACGCCGATCAGTGTACGGTGCAGTTGTACATGTGACTCATGGATGTGTGGACTTTTATTTATAGCCTCTGATGTAAGGAGACATCCTGACTGATCCTGAGTCAGTTGGTAGCAGAACAGAGCGAGGAGAGCTAACGACAGCCTGAGCAGCGCCGCTCTGACCCCAGGTTCCTACTTACTCTAGTCATTAGACCATATCCAGTATATGTAGGTATTTAGTATGTAAATAACCTACGTCAGTTTTAATAGGACACGGCATGTATGTTGACTGACTGAAGGTTTGAGGGGAATTTGTTTCAGTGAACCATAAAGAGTTAAATGTAACTGCAGACATCAAGACTGCTAAAAGACACAATTTGGTGCTTTATCAGTTTTCCATCATTTTCTCATCAACTGTTGAAGGGAGAAGTTTCACCGCACACTTCACTACCGTCTCACTGTCCATTAGCGCCACCATCCTCACATCTCTACTAGTGTCTACAGTTTCTACCCAATTATACAGCGGCCAACCTTTACACTCATCAGAACCAGAACCAGTCCGGTTATCTGCTCTGATTATAACCAAAACAAAACACCGACTCAGGTTGGAAAACATGTTGCAGAAACAATTATTTAAACCCTATGTGGTAATAAATCTGCACTCTGATATGAAGGTCTTGGTAGGTTCAGAAAATTAATTTTTGAAGGTGAGTGGCAACGCTCACAGCGTTCAGTCATTAATTATAAATATATAAGAGGCCAGTTATGTTTAGAAATGGGATTATTCTTTTCTGTCGACCCAATGGGAATGACTCACACTGGGCATCTTGTCAGGATTGTTGATCCACAGAGGAATCTCACTGTGAAGCATTGTTTGGAGCCCCCAGGCCAGCAGGGGGCACTGCAGGTAATTCTGTGAGAAGTAGAAGTCTTTTCTCTGAATAACCCTAAACCTAAAAGGATGAAAATCACTTATCTAGGACCAGAGACCACTCCAAAAGCAGGAAGTGAACTATAGCACAGCGCAGGGCATTCTGGGTAAATACAGCCAAAGCTAACGCGCTAGCAGCAGAAATGGCTCCTGGTCTTTAGCCAAAGACTAAAGAGAAATCCTCCAACAGTAAATTCTGACGCCTCCATCTTGTTTCCATCTGGTGAAGAAGGAAGTTGCTCTCAGCGTCTTCAGAGGTTTTTGTGTCGTTTCCTTCAGTGGTTCTTGGTGCAGCGCCCCCACAGGCCAGGAGGGGAACAGGCTGGTTTGACTCAGAACCACAGCAGCTGGAGGTGGAGCAGAGGATGGAGTTCTGGTTCCAGGAGAACCGGGTCGACCGGACCATCAGGGGGAGAAAGAACATTAAAAACAAAAACCTGATAACTTTTATTGATTTAGTTATTTTATTGATGATTTTTAGTATTTTTTTGGTGGGATTGTGATTTTAGCTAAAAGTTGGAATCAAAACCTGTTCATGTTCAGGATTCCAGAGCTGGAGGTCAAAGGTGAACTAGATGATGAGGAAATGTTTATTTCCGTCTTTAGAGTCTTGGCTTGACTTGTGAAGGAGTGTGAATAACCATGGAAGACGTATTTTCATATTTGTGACTGAATTATCCTGCTGAATATTTTTGCATTGGTCATTTTTCCCTTCGTCCAGGAATGGGTCCCGCCTGTGAAAAAGCTGAAGAGGAAACGGAGGAACCAGAAAGGCAAAGAAAGTCGTCCGTAAGTCAGTAAAAAAACGACTTTTCACACGTTTTCTTCAGCATGGGATTATTTTTTTAATGTGTGTATTTCCGGCTGCAGCGTGATGATTGGCGGCGTGAAGGTCAGAGCGCTGTACGACTACGTGGGAGAGGAGGCCGACGAGCTGTCCTTTAGAGCAGGTGAGAAACCACCACAGGAAGTGATGTCACTCCTGCGTTGAAGTCGACCTTTTAAGCTGAATCAGTGGACAGTGCAGACCGGCTTGTTTTAATAAATGCATTCTTCTGTTTTACTGCAGCTATATTTACACACTGGCTGTCCGCTGGGATGATTTCAACAATACATTTTTTTTTTCTAACGATTAATTAGAAAAAAATCAATTAATTAGATTTAAAAAAATGCTGATTTTTCATTTAACCATCAATGTTATTTTTATACAATATTAAGAATACATAAAAAATTATTCCAGTCATTTTTAAATAAGAAAATTAATGTTGTTACCTAAAAGTCAAAAACAGCGTTCCTTTAATAAACATTTGACTATTTGTAGCAAACGTGAAAATCTCAGGCGTTTCTGCTAAGATTAACCAACATTGATACATCATCAACAATCTGTTATGTATTGATTAACTGATTAATAATTGGACAGTAATAGGTGCTTAATAGGAGAATTTTTAAATCTAATTTGAACTGGGTGAAGCTAAAACTGCCAGTTGAGTGGAATATAAAAGATTTTTAAAACCTTAAATGCAAAATATTTCTATTTTTAACAGGTTTTGCCTAATTACTAAAAAGTCTTTATGCTCCAGATAGTAATCAGTCGATTACTAAATGACGATAATTTCAATAATTGATTAATCACAATCAATCTGATTATCCACAGAATCAGCAGGTATCTGACTTATAAAATGTATTTTATGTACATTTCATTTCCTTTATTTCAGTTTTATTTCATTCATTCAATAAGAAATATGAATAGTTCATGTAACAACTAACAGAAATCATGAATGAAAGGAGAAAAAGAAGCATAAATTTATAATCAATTTCAAATCAGCCAAAACAAGACATCAATATTTGATGCTATGTTGCTTCAAATTTAAATATAACGAAGCGATACTCAAATTTATTTTAAATGCAGAAAGAGATTTGGATTTTTATCCCACTGTTAAGTTTATTCCATAAACTCAAACGCATCGTCGCTGTTCTGAGTCTAATTCGTTTTAAATCTCACTTCCTTTTCGGTTGTTTTCTGTTTGGAGATGTGCTTGGAAACATTTTTGTTGCTGTGCGTTGCAGGTGAGACGTTCCTGAAGGTGGAGGAGGAGGACGACCAGGGCTGGTGTCGGGGGGTGCTGAGCGGCGGGAAGGAGGGATTCTACCCCGCTAACTACGTGGAAGTCGCTGAGTGATGATTACCCACAAAATGTTTGGTTTTTTTTTATGCTTTTGAAAGCAACACGTTATTAATATTTCTGCTGGAAGATGTTCATGTCCGGTGCTGATCCTCAACCAGCTGATTCTGACTTTTAAAACCTTCAAATTCTAACTTATTATGCAGGTTGTAATTAAAGGGGCAGTAATATATATTTTTAATGTTTTTCCCTCATCAAAAACAAACCTGGAGTGTTGCGTTGGTGTTTGAGAAATCATTTAATCTCCATGGCAACCATCCAGCTGATAAAACGCCTGGGTGGACGTAGCCCCGCCTTCGAGGCACAGCTCCTCCCCCACTCAGCTCCTTCAGACTAGCCAGCAGCAATTGGCAAACACTTGGTGGAACTGCAATGCTGGTAAAAACAATAAGGGGTTAATAGAGGAGCCATGTTGGGATGACTTCCTGGAGGCGGAGCTTCAGAAAGAGCAGGACATTTAAAGAGACAGAGGCCTGATTTCAAGATGTTAGATCAGGAAGTCAAATTTCTTTTAAGTCACATTATAAATATATGTAACATTTTTTAACAACTGAAAGTAACACAATTTATTAATTGTGCTCTAAAGTGGCCGCTGCGTGCCAGGGAAACGCATAATATTGCCCCTTTAACTTAAAATCTGGAGTGATGTTTGGTCTGGATGTGTTTCCGTATGAATCTGTTTCTGCATGTCGATGTGTTTGTAAAGAAAAATATTTATTTTCTTCCACCATAAATGAGTTATTTTATCTGACAGGATGAACTGTTTACAACATTCTGCATGCAATGTGAATGTTTACCTTCTGGGAACACAAATGACATATTTAATGAGTTAAATTTCACAATAAAAGCATCCCGCTGCTTGCTATTCTGTTGGTATGTGGCTTTTAATGAGAATCTGTAAAATAAATGTTCAACAAAAACATTGAGCATCATTTTTCTTTCAGTGTTTCATGTTGGGATTAACACAGATTCAAAGGCTTTTTCTGTACCAGATTATTTTTTTTCACCCTTTTTAAAAATGTTTTTATCATAAACACTAATCCATGTCAATCATGAAACTTAAGTACAAATATTATGTGCCGTGCATCATCCCTCTGCCTGACTGCCAGTCAGACTAATCAGCTGCTTCGTTCTTCAGGTGTAGCGAGAAATAAATGGAAAAGTTTCGACCAAAAGTTTTAGTCAAGAAGACGTCAACTAAACGAACCGAGCAGAAAACGCAAAGAAACGCAAATATCCACTAAAATCAGAAGATAATAATTAATAGTCAATAAAAGTAAAAATTAAACATTTTTTGCCATAAACATAAATTACTTTGAAAAGTCAAAAAATTTGCGAGAAAAAAACTTGCAAATTTTTAGGTCTCAGAATTTTTCTAGGAAAAACATGGAAAGTTTCAAAAGTAAATTTTCAACTTTTGAATCTCCGTTTATCTGCTGAATCTTCTGGTTTCTTTGACTCTTTTGTTTGTTTTGTGTGGCGTCGTGAAGGTTTAACTGGAAGAACATGAACCAGATGCAGCGACGAGGCCGACGCCTGGTTTGTTGGTAGTTAAAGGAAACGATTTTGTTCCAGAGTTTGAGACAAAGATCTGAGTCGTTTACAGAAACCTGTTGGACAAGATGTCAGAGCAGCAGACAGATTTCCTGCTGCTGGTTCCCCTGCACAGATCGACCCGAAGCCTCCGACTCTGTGAGTATTTGTTTTTCACGCCTTCCAGGTTCTGAATGGAGCGGTTCTGGTCGGGGTTCGGCTCTGAATCGTTCCGACTTGTTCTGTGTGTTTGTGTGTGAAAGTCGTCTGACTGAAGCCGATGGAGTTCGCCTGCGGGTTTGTTTACGTGCCGCCGTCGCTGAGCCGGAGGGAGGTCCAACGATCCAGCGGCAGCGCAGCCAAACGCTCAGGTAGCTCACCTCTGCTCTCATCACTCACAGCTACACAACCTGTGACCTTTAACCTGAACATGTAGAGAACAAAGCCTGGAGGGGTTTTACTCGGAGGGAAACTACACTTTGTGTTTCTGGATTTTCCTTGAGCTTCTTGAAACTGGTTGGTTACAAAGTGATGAGTAACAAACAGCTACAGTCAGGCGCCTGCTGAGTCACACTTAAACAGGTCAAAGGTCATCCAAACACTGAGCACAAAGCATCTAGTATTTACTAGAGCCATTTTATATGGAAAAAAATTGTAAATATATTTCAAAAACTAATCTCAAAAAATTTCTAGAAAACACAAGAAAATTATCTGAGCTGAAAAAAGTTGTACATTAGCAGGAAAAATAATCAGAAATCTTTAGATGAATCTTTTAATTTGTCTAGAAAAACCTTTGAGATTACCTGAAAACATTTGTAAATGTCCAAGAAAGTAATAAGAGATTTTGAGATTAATCTCAGAAAATTTCTAGAACAAAGGTGGAAATTCCTGAGCTTGAAACGTTGAAAATTTTCAACTTTTAAAACTCTGGACATTCCCTAAAGGCAAACATTTTTTGACTTTACAAGCTTAGAAAATTTCCACGTTTTTTTTCTAGAAAATATTTGATTTGTGAGATTTTTTGACAGAAATTCATTCCTAGTTTTTTCTATCTACAACGGGCCTAATGCGTCGTCGTGAGCATTTTATTAATGAAAGGATTTGTTTCTCCGTTTCTTTGCTATGTGTGGTTGTGTGAAGTAGTGGCAGGTAGTCAGTATGTTCCAGAGTGGAGGTGGGTTTGATCATCCGGTTGACTTTAGTGTAAATATCTGCGTGAGTGTTTATAGTCCAGTAGGATGTAAATAAGTGGATTTAACTTGTTTTTTATGCCCTTGATTGAATTAAGTGGACGGCTTTTCTAACATGGAAAATGTTGCTATAAGTGAAATAATCGGCTAGTGGAGCAAGTATTTAAAAAAAAAAATCAATATTAAGAAATTATTGACATAAAACCAACTTTTACTTCTTGCTGAAAAGGTTCTTGTAAGTTGGTTTTGTCTCATTTCAAGTGTACTAAAATATTTGCACTAGAAACTACCAAAAATACTTGGTAAGATTTTGTGTTTTTTGCAGATGTTGCCTGTGCGTCAGATTTACGGTCGTACTGGAAACATGCAGATATAATGGTTCTGGCTCGTCTTTCTTGTGTTTTGGGGGGTTTTAGAAAATGGAAGTTTGTTCTCCTTTTAGGTTTTGCTGTAAAAAACAATGAGAATGGTCATATTTTAAATGTTCCTTTTTCCAGCCCTCCTTCCTCCGCTTAAAGCCCTTCGTCCTCGTACTCCTCCTCTTTTGCCCCCCACCCAGCCTGCCGACCCTGAGGTCAAAGTGCAGCCGTCTGCTAAAGCTTCGGCTCAGAAAACCTCTGGGCAGCAGGAGAGGAACCAGGACGTCGGATCCTCCAAACCCGTTTCTCTCCTCTTCAACCGTCCGGAACTTCAGCGCAGACCAGCGGCGGATTGTTCCCCCGCAGGACCGGCTTCCAGGAAGGCCGGTACGGACTCATCCTATCCGTTTACGAAGCTAAGTGTGCTAAACGTTTTCAAAGCTAACAGAGGCTCTGAAGAACTAAGCAAAAAAATTGCAATTTGTGAATTAGTGAAAGAGTTTCCACCACTGCTAATCTGAGCATAACTGTGTTTAATGTAAACCCAACAAGCTTTCAGCTTTCCAGACACAACATGGATTAAATCTACAGTTTTGTCCTGAATTATTCCTGTGTTTTTCCGCTCAGCCCTTCTGCCGCCATTTTTCAAGCCTGCAGCGATTCCTGGTTCCAACAAACAGCCCGAACCTCAAACCTCCAACCACAACCAGCCGCTTTGGTACGTCGACACCAAACATGAACCAGGTTCAAACATGGAAGCCACGGAGGGCCTTTACTCCTACACCTTACCAGAGGCCCGAGCCGGAGAGGCGGAGCTTCCGCCCGACGGGGGAGTCCCGCCTGGTTCTGGTAAGAAATGTGGTAAAAGATGCATTTTTGCACTTTTAATGTAAAAAAGCTGCAACCTGATCCTCCTGGGCTCAGATCCTCCACCGCTACCTCCAAGACCTTCATTTATGCCTCCAACCCCGGAGTACATGATGGTTTTACCCGCAGCCGCCGCGCCGCCGCCGCCGCCTTCATCCAAACCTCCGCCGCCTCCAAGTGAAGGTATCAAAACGTCCTGGACGGTCCAGGTGTTAAAACGCAAGAGTTTCACATCTCCATGCGTGTTTTTTCAACTCTTTTCAGACAGCCGCTGTTTTGTCAGATCAGCATGAGAATAGCGCACGTGCAGTGAGTGCGCATGCGCATTAAGAGTTCCGCGATATTTAGAGGAGCCGTCAGTTTAGCAAACGCGACAAGATATGACAAAAACAAGCCAATACACCGTTTTTAATGGTATCTAGATGGATATACGTTCATTGTCGTGATTTCAAAGTGTATTTAAAGCAGGGTTAGCTTTAGTGTATTTAAAGCAGGGTTAGCTTTAGTGTATTTAAAGCAGGGTTAGCTTTAGTGTATTTAAAGCAGGGTTAGCTTTAGTGTATTTAAAGCAGAGTTAGCTTTAGTGTATTTAAAGCAGGGTTAGCTTTAGTGTATTTAAAGCAGGGTTAGCTTTAGTGTATTTAAAGCAGGGTTAGCTTTAGTGTATTTAAAGCAGGGTTAGCTTTAGTGTATTTAAAGCAGGGTTAGCTTTAGTGTATTTAAAGCAGGGTTAGCTTTAGTGTATTTAAAGCAGAGTTAGCTTTAGTGTATTTAAAGCAGGGTTAGCTTTAGTGTATTTAAAGCAGGGTTAGCTTTAGTGTATTTAAAGCAGGGTTAGCTTTAGTGTATGTAAAGCAGGGTTAGCTTTAGCTGCAGCCACATAAAACTCGCCTCCCTGTTGACTGACCCGCTAAGCGCTAAGTCAGGATATCATACGGCTAACTACAAAGTTTATGATGTTATGTGGCTGATTAAAGAAAAGCCTGTGCTAATGACAGCAGATAGCTGCGATCTGACAATGCTGATCTGCTCCCGCCGTTCACCTCGAAGAACGTTCCCGAAACGTTCCCGAACGGATCCTTCACTAATGTTTTTCCTGTCTTGTGGAGCAGATAAGGGCCCTCTGCCTGGAAATCCCAACATTGTTCTGGTCAGTTTAGGAAAGCTGCTGTCAGAGGACACAGGTTGGTCAGTTTTTTCAGCGTCTCTCCTCTGGGTTGATTTTTTTCTCTGATGATGTTCCCTGTTGTTCCCCAGAGCTTCCCAGTCATGGGGAACCCATAATGTGTTCAGAGTGTGGGTCGGTTCTGCACAGTGAGGCCAGGAACCAGGTATTCACATCACATTTTAAATATTTTAAACAGTAAATAACCCACAAATGAACCGTTTGCAGATAAACTCCATAACTTGGTTGTTAAGGATGTTATTTATACATTTCTGTGCAAATTGTGACACATTTTTTTGTAAATTTGTCTAATTCTGCAATATTTTTGACTAAAATCATTTCAATGCTGCCACAATGCGAAAGCTAACTGCATAAATGACCTTGAACACACCACACTGTAAAAACACAACATCTTACCAAGTTTTTTTTGGTAGTTTCAAATACAAATATATTGAATTAAGACAATAAAACTAACTTACAAGTAACTTTTCATATATGTAGCAACTTATTGTTGGTAAATAATTTCTTTATATGTAGAATAAGTTCTACTTCCACTGGCAGGTTATTTGACTAATAACGTGGGAAAATATGTTGCAAATAAAATAATCTAGAATTGTTCCGTCAATATTAAGGAGTTGTTTACCTAAAACAAGCTGCTGCATCTGTACGAAAAGTTACTGAGATATTTGCAGCAGAATCGAGACAAAAAATACTTGGTAATATTTAGTATTTTTGCGCTGTGGCCTGTAAGTACATGGAGACAGTATTTATGGAGTCAGATTGAACGGGCTTTCCTGTTTTCCATGCAGGTTAAAGTGTGCTACTTTTGTCAGAGTGAGGATTTAACTAAGCCGTCCAGATTTCCTGTAAGTGTGCAGAAAGACGGTTTGTTTCTGCTGGACCCTGGAGAGCAGCTGCAGTCCACCGCCGACTCGCTGCTGCTGTTCTGCATCGATGCGTCCGGCTCCATGAGCAGCACCTCCAAGGTGGGAAACCCGGAGCGACACTTCGCTCTCTGCCGCTCTCAGAAATAAACAGCGTCTGCTTTATTTAAGGTGTCAGAACTGGGGCAGAACGTCCACAGAACCAGACTCGAGGTGAGTTGTCTTCTGGTTTCCAACTAAAAGACATCCAGAAAAGTTCTAAACTGTTTTTATTCTGAATTTCTGCAGTTTGTCCAAGAAGCTGTGCTGCAGTGCGTCCGGAAGCTGAGCGACCAGCGGCCCGAGGTTCGAGTTGGACTCATCACTTTCAACTTCCAGGTGCTTTTACCGTAATAGTGTGGATGGATTTTATTCTCCTCCCTGATCCATAAGATCACATATTATTATTTTATGGGATGCTTTTGTAAATTTATAGAGTCAAAAATTAACCAAAAAAATTTTATGTTTTTTTAGAGTCCATTTTACAAAGTTATTCATACATTTATAAATGCGACAGCTTCAAGCTAAATATTTAGTTCTAAATGTTTAGTCACCAAGATAAATATTTAGTTTGGAGCTATACATTTAGAAGTAAAAACATTAATTAGAAGGCCAAATATTTGGCAGCAAACAGGTTATTTAATTAGCAAACTAAATATTTGGCTAATTAGTATTAGACAAATATTAATTAGATAAATATAAATGTTAATATCTCACTTTTTAATTAGCCAGTTAAATATTTAATAGTTAGTAAACTAAATAATTAGCTTCAAGCTAAAACATTAGCATGGAGCTTAATATCTAGCTAGCTAACGATGTTTCTAGTTAAATAACTGATTCATTTTGTCTGTGTAACTTTGAAATGTCTCCATTCTGCAGGTCACTGTGTACGAATGCAGCAGCTTCCAGTTGTATCGTCTCAGCGGCGCCGAGCTGAACGACAAGCGCTTCCTGATGGGGGCTGCGGCCGGTCTGCCCACGCCGCTTCCGCTGTCGCAGACTAAGGATTACTTAGAGAGACACATTTCAGGGTGAGCACCGGCGACAGGCTCGTTTAAATCGTACGTCCATGTTTATGTACTTTGGTTTTTATTCTGTCTTTAGATTATCAGCAAATGGAGAAACGGCTCTGGGTCCAGCTGCCCTGGTTGCTGTTTCAATGGCCTCCAGCCTGCCAGGGTCAAAGGTGAGGCTGGTCACTTCCTGTTTAAGTCATTTACCTGACAACTGTTTCTGTTTGCTAAATGCCAGAATAATTTACAACTTTCTTCGTATTTAATAAATTAAATTTTAAACTGCATGACTTGGTTTCCTTTCACCGGTTTCTCATAGTTTGCTGGAATTTTGGTTTAAACGGATCTGAGGTCAGATTTAGTTTCAGCCGCTCCAAAACATGGATGTTGTGTCCTTAAGCCACTTTGGCTTCATGTTATGTTGGACATTGTCCATTTAGGAACCAATTTGTGTCCAAACTTTAATTTCCAGGCTGGATTTTTGAGATTTTCGCTTGATGTTCATTTCTGATGATGCAATCTGGTGAAGTGCACCAGTCCCTCCTGCAGTAAAACCGCAGACAAAAGCAAAATGATTTTTTGCTCTCTAATTCCATTAACAGGCACCATAAACCAGTAAAAAAAAAACACCTTTTTGCAACTGGAAATAAAATCTAAATGGCAAATGTTTTTTTTTTTTTCAATTAAAAATGCATAAAACAATAATATTATGAATTCTTTCTGCTTTACCTCCACAAGAATAAATTCAATAATAAATATTTTAGTTAAACAAAATATTAGTATGACATCTGTCTTAATGTTTACAACAATTGAACATTTTGGCCCAATTATTTTTTATTTTACTGGTATTTAAAATGTTTTTAGTTCATTTCCAGCAGCAAAAGTAAATGAGAATTTCCATCTAAACCTTTTGCTGTGTTTAGCTAAATGTAATGAATGAGTCATTTCTGAGTTGAAAGTTTGTTTTTGTTTATGGCATGACTTTCTATAAAATATAATAATAAAATAAAAATATACAAAAAAGGCTAAAAAAGATCAATTCTTTGTGTTTTTTACATGAACAAAATCTATTTCCAACAAATACTGTCAGATTTATCTCAGTGTTGTTGTTTTTTCTCTGAGTATAAAATATTGATTGTTATCCCTGCTGATCTTGAAGGTGATTATCTGTACAGATGGGAAAGCCAACGCAAAACTAGGGAATCTGGAAGATGAGGACAACGACGCTCGCGCTCTGCTCTCGTCCACCATCTTCTACCAGGACCTGGGGGAGTACGCCGCCGCCCAGGGGTCGGTGCACTCTGCCTGGAAACTCACAGAAATCCATGTCTAATAATCTAATAATGATCTCTTAATAAAAATCAAGACAATCATTCACTGGAGGAGCATGCAAACCGGCCAGGACTCAAACCCAGAACCAAATCAAACCCGCATGACGACGTGGAGCTGAAGCTGAATTTTAAATGCACAGATTCACTTCTAGTTTGATTTGTTTTCCTTTTACAATGTCAAAAACCAAAAGTTCAAAATTAATGTAATTATAGTGACAGTGTAATGTAAAATAGACACTTTGAGTTTTTCATCATGTTAGATTGATAGATTCCAGTTTAAAACATGCTGAGACGTTAAGCTGCAAGGTGAGAACCACCTTGGTTGAAGTTAGCCTTTAGCATTAGCTTCCACTAAATGTGATGTTGGTAGAGCGCTTTAGCTTTAGTGGAACTAAATATTATGATTAGTGTTTTAGGGCTAGCACAGCTAACGTTTTAGTTAGCAATGCCAAGATAGCTTAGCATCTTAAAGTGGCAGTATCATGTAAAATCTACTTTTTTAAAATCTATCAGATTTGAATGTTTTTCCCTCATCAAAATCAAACCTGGAGTGTTGCTTTGATTCTTTCATGTTTGAGAAATCATTTAATCTCCATGGCAACCATTCAGCTGTGAAAGACACAGCGTTGCCTCCACTCAGCTCCTTCAGACTAGCCAGCATCAATTAGCAAACATCTGCTGCTCAGAGCAGCGCTAGTAAAAACGTTAAAGGGTTAATAGAGGAGCCATGTTGGGACGACTTTAAAGGGACAGAGGATTTTAAAGGGACAGAGGCCCAATTTCAATGCATTAAATTACTGGTTGGTACCAGTAACACCTCCAGTAGCGTAGTTCATGTCCGCTGATGGATCATCGTTGCTCCCTCAGGGTGACCGTGTCCGTGCTGTCCATAGAAGGAACGGACTGCCGGCTGGATGAACTGGGAAGACTGGCGGATCGAACTGGAGGGAAAGTAAGAAACTGTGTGGCATCATTGACAGTATGTTAGCTAGCCTTAGCATTTTAGCTAATTTTATCTTACGCATTGCTGTTTCCATACTAGATGAAGTATGTTGTGGGATGGCAACATGCTAGTGGTAATAAACCTAATGCTAATGATAGCATTTTAGCTTGTTTTTATGTACAAGCTAAACATATTGATGGTTATCAACAGACCCTGCATGCTGTTGATAGCATGCAGAGCTAGTTTTAGCTTACATAGTGCCGTTTGCATACTAGATGGAGAACGTTACTGGTGCTCAGCATGCTGTTGTCTGACAGCATGTTGGCTAACTGTGGACTAGCTAGTTCACGAATTCCAACAAATTCAGACAAACTATCTTTTCATTTAAACTATTTAGGTTTTCATGTTGAAAGTTGAGGCTGCAGAGCTGAACTCCTGACTCATTCTGTCCGTTTGCCTCGTCTGCAGGTGGTGATAGCCAGTCCCAACCAGCTGCACTCAGAGTTTGAAGAGATCATTGAAAACAGGACCGTAGCTACACACTGTGCCGTAACGCTCCTGGTGCCCAAATCTCTGTAAGAGCTGTGATAACCACAGAGCACACAACATGATTCATGGATCCTGTCATCTGAAAAGATTTCAAAACCTTCAAATTGCAGTAATAATAAAGCCCACGGCACTGACTCATGTTCTGTTTGCTGCAGGCGGCTGAAGGGAGAGAGGGAGGTGGGACACAAAGGGACCAGGGAGGTGGGGAATGTGAACACTGATACTGAGGTCACCATGCAGTTTGGAGCTCATGAACACACAGAAGGTGAGAAAAAAAAGCTTCATTCACCTTCATCTGCAGCTAAAGCTGAACTGCAAACGCGTGGAGGCATGAGCTGCCAGAAGACCTCAAGATGTGGAACATTTCTGTTGTTGCCAGCAAAATAACACTTTAATTCTCACGTTGAAACCCCTGGCAACGGCGCTGAAGGCGACAGACGAGGTTCGTTCGTGTAAAAGAGGCAACAGCTTCCAAAGGAGAAATGAGAAAATGGACCCTGTAATTAATGCCACTTGGCTGCAGAGGAGGTGTTTCAGTCTGACTTCTCTCTGAGTCTGCTGCCTGAAAACGAGGTCAAAGTTCAGGCAAAAACTTCAGATATGATATGTCATCATATCTGACATATCAAATGTCAGACATGATGAAGCACAGTTTATGGGAAGGTTAGTTTAATGTCACTGGTTACTGCGTTACCTGACTGACAACACGAAGGTATGGAGGGCTAAAGAGGACTAAAATACATCATGAATTAAATGCACCATGAGAGAAATAAATGTTAAGTTAGATATTTTGAATAATTAATTTAGAAAACAATTTAGTAAATATTTCCTTAAACCATTAAAATGCAAATTAGTTAAATGTTTATTTCATTATTTTATGGTTTCTGTTCCTGCAGTGTCACAATGAAATCATTTTATCTGAGGGTGGAGCTAACATATGGGCGGAGACAACAAGGGGCGGGGCTAGCATGTGGGCGGAGACAACAAGGGGCGGGGCTAACATGTGGGCGGAGACAACAAGGGGCGGGGTTATGGGCGGAGACAACAAGGGGCGGGGATAGCATATGGGCGGGGACAACATGGGGGCGGGGCTAGCATATGGGCGTGACCACAAAGGGGGGCAACCGAGGGGCGGAGCTAAACCTGATGTGTTGAGCTTCACTGGTTTAGCCGTATTCTAAAAGTGGAACCTGTTTGTGCTTCTGTTGGTGTGGCAGTGGCGTCGCCGGCTTCTGGCAGCCGTGTCGCCGTGCAGCTGCAGGTCCGGTACCGGAGGAACGGTCGGGCTCTGCTCCGGGTGCTCACCGCAGAGAGAGAGGTGACCGACGACAGGTGAGCAGCGCGTATGACGGAGTGGCAGCGACACGCTGAGAAAATGTTTTTTAAAAAGAGGAAATTTTGAGAATACTGACATAAAATTACGACTTTATTCTCAAAATATTATTACTTTAATACGACTTTATTTGAAGTTTATTCTCATATAATTCCATCTTTAACTTTTTTTCTCAGTATGGCCCTTATTCTCTGTCGTTATTCATTCTGAAAGCTGAGCTGCAGTTTGTTGCACTTTGACTGCCGTCTGTTGCTAGGAAACGGGCGCTTCCCGCTCGATTCACCATTCATGCTAACGTTGAGCTGCAGCGTGAATGAACTGACGATGGAGCTGAAGGTCAACGCTCCATCGTCAGAAACAAAGAGGCTGGAGTGTGTTTGCTGTGAGAATGGCAGGAAACGTTGAGATCCTCCTCTTCCTCCTCCTCGTCTTCCTCAGCTCGGCGGCCCTGTCCTCCCTCTCCCTCGCCATCGTTCAGCTCAACTCGCTGCAGGCCAGCGCCGCTCTGGCCGTCAGAGGCCGCTTCCTGGACGCCAGGCTGGAGGGAGCAGAGCAGCAGCGGCTCATCGAGCGAGCCATGTGAGTAGCAGCAACGCGCCGCGATGGCGCCCGGCGCCCACTTTACAGAGCTGGTAGTTACACCAGGAACTTCTGTTATGCTGTTCTCTATGTTTATCATTTTTATCGTGACGTATTTCTACTCTTACTTGAGTAAAACTTCTGGATTCTGAGTGAAAAACATGTTTTAACCAAAAACTCACCAGACTCGGACTCAGTTCCTGTTAAAGTTTCATACGTTTTATTTTGAAAGAAACTGATTTGGAGAAATTTTCTTTTGCCTGATTTTGACATTTTTTGTCACTTAAATGATTTATTGTCATTTTGGTCCTTAAAATACCAAGATTTCTGCTTAACTTTATATTTTGGTCTGTCTGGTTATGTCATTTTTAAATATTAAATGATTGATAATTTATCAGTTACTTGAAATTTACCAAATACTTTTTTACTCGAGTAATTTCTTGGTCATCTACTTTTTAGATTAGATTGGAATAGACCTGATTGATTCCCAGGGGAAAATTGCTAATTAACTGACAAATATAAGCAAAAGTGATCAAATTTATAGAATATATAGATATTTAATTCACTATAGAATTCAAACATGATTGATTATACATACATAAATGACTAAATAAATTGAATAAAATAAAATCATAAAAGACTTTTGCGTTGACTTGAGTAGGTTTCTGTTGCAGTGGTTCTGTTCAATGTTTTCAGAGAGCAGAACCAGAGAGCAGAGGACCAGCAGATGTACCAGGACTGGGTCAAAACCATGGAGCCCATAAACCGCAACATTCACACTCTAACCAGGGTGAGTTTCACTGTGGTAAAAATCACAACCAGAAAACATTTTTTAATCTTCTGCTGTGTTTTTCAGAGGAGCGCTCTTCTGTCCTACTCTGAGGTAACTCGTCGTTCTTTCAGACTTCGCTGAATGCCGGTTCTGTTTCTCTCTGACCTGAATTTTCCTCCTGCAGCCTCTGACAGACGCTGGTGCCGCTCTGCTCATCGCCATGAAGCACAGCAACAGGAAGTCCATGTAGCCGCCGCCAAACGTCACACAAAGGCTCAGAGTCACTTTCTATAATTATATGCATATAATTATGTTGCAGGAAATCTCTTTAAAATGTGCTTTTAATTCGTTTTGTATATTCAAATGTAAGACAATTAATTTCTGAGGTGTTTTGGAAACTTTAAATGTTTTTGCAGCTGAAACCTCCATTTCACGTGTTGAGTGATTCAATTCATAAATTAACTAATATAATTAATATCATCCAAGTTTCTTCGAAGAGTCAAAGATGGTGATTTTGTGGGGAAGAAGAATTTCCAGTAGCAGTCAGTCTTGCAACAATCTGAAAAGGCCTCTGACTTGCTCTATGATAGACTAACAACCTTCATTTGTTGTAAAGATACTATTTTAACTTCCTGATTCAACACCTTTAAATTGGGCCTCTGTCTCTTTAAGAAGCTTCTGCTTCTTAAAGAGAAGTCGTCCCAACATGGCTCCTCTATTAACCCTTTAATGTTTTTACCAGCGCTGCTCTGAGCAGCAGCTCCTATAATGAGCTCAGCAGCTGTTTGCTAATTGCTGCTGGCTAGTCTGAAGGAGCTGAGAGGGGAGGAGCTAAACCTCGGGGGCGGGGCTACGTCCACCCAGGCATTGTAACAGCTGAATGGTTGCCATGGAGATAAGTGTTACATACCTTTATTGACGAGGGAATAAAATCATAACATAACAGAAAGATCAAAAAAGTTGATTTTAAATTATGCTGCTCCTTTAAGATGCTAAGCTACCTTGTTTGTTGCACTTAATAACTAAATATTTTATTTTATGCGAACATTTATTTGCTTACTGGGATTTTTATTAATATTTTTAACTATACTGTTTATTTATTTCTATTGAATTAAATGTCTCTCCATAGGAGGTAAAATTCTACCAAAAAAATGAACAAAAGAACAAATCAGAGCTGATAAAATAAACTACAAACTCTAAAAATATTTATTTTTTTATTTACTTTAAACTTGACAGTAATATAAAATAGCAGTCATGAACAAGGAATGCAAAAGACATATTTTTGTACTACAATAATTTTAACAAGCTTCAACAGGAGTAGAAAGAAGCAAAAACCTTTTGAACTTCAACCCTATAAAACATGTTAGATGTTTACGCACAAAAGGAAACTAAAGCCAACAAACATCCGACTCATTTATGAAACATCTGGATTATCTGCTTTTATTTTCTAAAGTTTGTTGTTTTCCAAAACGGCAACATGATTAACTTGGAACACGCGAAACAAGATTAAGCGTCATCTGATTGTGGCCGAGGGGCCAAAGCGTAAATATTCATGGATTTATGTGGAGCCGCCATCATTAAACCAACCCGTAACGCTGAACAGATGTTTGAGACGCGTTTCTGAGGCGCTTTGTTTCCTGGGAGAGCAGAGCGGAGTCATGTTGTAACGCTGAGCAGGTGATTCTGCCTTTCTGCTTCCCAACAACCTCAAACTTTAACGCTCCTGCAGTTTAATACCTTCGTCTTTCTCTTGGTCTCAAACTAAAATGTATAAATTCACTATAATTCAGCTTATTTACCCAACTCAGAACAAATCTTCAGGCACTTTCACATCCTGTTCTTTGCAGCACCTGGATTTAACTAAGCTAACAGGTACGAGCCTCTGATTGGATAATTACTGCAGGGCGATTATCTTGCAGCTGCAACAAGTTATTCACCCCCAACTGATGCAACCAGGAGATAAAATGAAACCTTTCTCGTAACTATTTTATTGTTAAAATATGCAGAACTAATAAAGCCTGATTTTATGCATCCTGTCCTAAAACTTACCTTTAAAATCTGCAGGCTAACAATGATAATTTAAAAAAATAAGTCTTAAATATGCACTTTTTTATGGTTCACTCCAAACACTTAAGCCTAAAATTATTCACATCCTGGAGATTCAGACTGGAAGTTATTTTTTAGACTTACTGACATATTTTATCTGCTTGGAGGTGATATTAACATTTGGATCGGCCGGACAGAATCAGCGCAGGAAGCTGAAGATTAGGGTGATGGAAAGGAGGCCTTCCAGCATCGAAGACGGAAAATATCAAAATACCAGAAGTATGGAGCTAAAATGGGGCCATAAACTTTGTTCAAAAGAAAAAGAAATTTAAACTGAAAACGAGATCTAAAACTGAAAAATTATTTTAAAATTGGGGGAAAAAAAGTTTCAGACAGAAAAATAAAAGATTTGAAACTAAATAAAAAAGTTAAAGTCTAAAAAAAACTTTTTGAAACTGGAAAAAAGATTTTAGTTTAATTTTTTTTTCCCTTTGAACAAACTTGATGGCCCCAATTTAGCTCCGTACATTAGAAACATGCAGAAAACTGTTCTGTTATTAGAAGCGTCTGACAATAAAGGTTTCTTTTTAATTTCCAATAAAAATCATTTGCTAAACCAAAACAACCAGGTTTGATTATGATTATTTACTTTTATTAATGTGTCTGCAGACGTAGAGTTCTTTGGAGATATATTTTATAACAATATACAGAACTGAAATGAAATTATTTTGAATGTAAATCTGCCAGGAGTGTGAAGACTTTTGAACTTCACAGTAAAGTCACCAAATGTTGAACCTAGACTGAAAAATTAAGATTATTTCACAAAGATAAAAAAGAAACAAGGTTAAGAGGGAAAAATATTTTTATTGATATAAAAGTTTCACAGTGAACACTTTTCCACTACAACTACAAATAATAAAATGGTAAAAATGGATTTAAAGCACGTTTAATGAATGCAAATTATTCAAGGTAAATAGAGACGATGTGTTGGTTTATTTGTTCAGTTTATAGCGTCTGTTTGCAGGAGAAATTATTTTATGAACAGATTAAAACATGAAGAGCACATGTAGGAGATTATATCAGAGATTATAAAACATTTTTTACATCATATTTGTTAGAAATTATAAGAGCGATCAAGCCCTAATAAGTTACACCAACAATCTTTTTTAGTGATTTTCTCTTTTACAATGCTGGTTGTTATTTAAAAGATTAAAGTTCTTCATCTTTGGCCAGGTAATCTGGGAGGTTGTGGAAGGAGCTCACAGGGACGGTCAGAGACATGGCGCTGGGGTCAGAGGTCGAGGCCGGCGGGGGCGAGGGAAGCGGGTCTGTGTGAATGATCTCATCCACAGCTGAGACTGCGGGCGCTGCCGCCGCCGGGTGAGTCCGCAGGTGCTTGCGCAGATACGCGGCGAACAGGAAGGCCTTCCCGCAGTGCGGGCAGCGGTGCGGTTTGCTGGCCGAGTGGATCTTCTGGTGCTTCCGCAGCCCCGATCGGTTCTGGAAGCCCTTCCCACAGCTGTCACAGACATGCAGCTTTTTGTGCTGCTTGGCATGATCCTCCAGCTCCCCCAGCTGGCCAAACTCTGCGCTGCAGGTTCGGCAGACGTGCAGGGCAGCGGGGTCTGCCGGGTGGAGCGCCTCGTGGGCCTGAACCTCGTCCCAGGAGGCGAAGGTGGCGTCGCAGAGGGCGCAGGAGAACTGTGGCAGCGTGGTGTGGGGGGTGAAGCCGGTGGTGGAGGTGGAGGCTGAATCTTCCGGCTGCTCCGCCAGGTGAGTCCTTTCGTGCTTCCGCAGACTCGAGGAGACCACAAAAGACTTCAGGCACTCCTCACATTTGAAGGGTCTCTCTCCGGAATGAACCCGCCGGTGCTTGTTGAGGCTGGAGCGCTCAGTGAACGACTTGTCGCACTCGGTGCAGGAGAAGGGCCGCAACCCGGTGTGGACCAGCATGTGGCGCCGCAGGTCCCAGGATGCCACAAAGGCCTTGTCGCAGCTCTGACACTTGTACGGCCGCTCCCCAGAGTGGACGCGCTCGTGCACGGCCAGGTCGGCCGGCTGCCGGAAGCGCTTGGAGCATTTGTCGCAGGGGTACGGCTTGAACCCCATGTGGGCGCGCTGATGTCGCCGGAAGCTGGACGGGTCGGAAAACATCTTACCGCACTGGGGGCAGAGGAAGGGTTTCTCCCCAGAGTGCGTGCGCAGGTGGGACTGGTAGGAGGACAGCTGCGTGAAGCCTTTCCCACACTGCTCACACTGGTAGGGTTTGTTCTGGGAGTGGATTCGCTGGTGGCACGCCAGCGATGACGAGCGGGAGAAGGCCTTGCCGCAGTCAGAGCAAAGAAACGGCTTCTCGCCAGTGTGGGAACGCTCGTGGTTCTTCAGGTCCTTCAGCTCCGTGTATGTCTTCCCACACTCCTCACAGGCATATGGACGGTGGCCCTGATGGTTCCGTTTGTGCTTCCTGAACACAGAAGGGTCGGCAAAGCTTTTCCCGCATTCGGCGCAGAAGTATGGCTTCTCTCCAGTGTGGGAGCGTTCGTGGACCTTCAGCTTGGACAGGGTGGGATAGCTCTTGTTGCACTGGGGGCAAGAGTACGGTCGCTCACCGCTGTGTTGAGTCGTGTGGATCCGCAGGCAGATAGCCTGCATGAAGGCTTTCCCACACTCAGGGCACACGAATGGTTTCTCCCCGGTGTGGGAGCGGCTGTGGTTGCGCAACTCCGTGGTCGTCTTGTACGCCTTGTGGCAATCCGGACACTGGAAGGGCCGCTGGGAGGAGTGGGTGCGTTCATGCTTGGAGAGCTGAGCTTTGCTGGAAAACGTTTTGGTGCATTCAGAACATGCATGTTGCTGCTGCTGCTGCTGCTGCTGCGTTGCATGTGCTGCCAGCTTGTGGCTCTGCAGAGCCGACATGCTTTTGAAAGTCTCTGTGCATGTGGAGCATTTGAAGCTGGGTTTGGCTTTTGGATGTCTGCCTCTGCCACGTTTTTTAACCGGCTGATCCCTCACCGCCTCTTCTTCTTTGCTGTCTTCATCCTTCTCCGGGGGGGTAAATTGCTCTGCAGGCGGCGGGCTGCCAGGCTGAGGGGAGGCCATTTTTTATTTCTAAAAGCAAATCAAATTAAAAACAGATTTGCAGTAAGTATAAAATAATTATAACAGGAAATAGAGGGATTAATGTTGATCAGATGAGTTGAAACTGCAAATAGAACATCCTGGAACAGACAAAGGAGCACATAATCACAGAAATATGTGGAGATGCTGTTATTAATTCTCAAAATGGCTGGCGTTAGGACCTCAGGGACAATAAGCTAACCGCTTTGATGACAGAGGAAGTCGCTGCAGTGGCAGCTGTGCAGACACGGCTGCCACCGCTCCAGACTGCGCTTCCGATTAAACCCTCCGTGTCAGCGGGATGGGGTCGCGACGTGCGGGACACGACATGTATGTATCCGCCGCTGCTAGCTGTCAGGCTACTCATGTTGACTCAAAATGGCTGGCTTTAGGACCGCTGGTTGCTCAAATCAGACCGCAGATCTCAGGAACGGACGCCGCTAAAACCACCAACTTTTCCCCGGAGGGTTCTTTAAAACAAAAACGATCGGTTCTTACCGGAATCGGCTCATAAACAGTCGGCAGACTGAGTCCCGGAGAGACGGTAGCTTTAACTGCGAGAGTCGCTGTTTACTGGAGGTGGCGTCGCGTCGGCACTAGGACCCTGATGACGACAGCAACGAGCCAGGGAGCCAAGTGTGCATCAATAATGTGTTTAATGTTTAACTATTCAAATGAGAGAAAAATAAAAATAATATAACCACTGCCAGAATAAAAATATTTTTAAATTAATATAGTAATATTTGTATTCTTACGTCTACACGGTAGCATCGCTAGCAACGCCAGCTATTTAATGTAACTGTCTCAGACAGCTAAAATAAATCATTTCCGGTACTTCCTATAAAGTTCAACACTTTAATGTGACATTTTTATTTATTCATTCAATTATTTTATTTGTCTAAATCTCAGGGTTACCAAGCGTTTGCCTTGATAAATAAACAATTATTAACCCACTTAGCTGGGTGCTGCTAAGACGGAAGCATTTCGCTGCTACACATTTCCTGTTTCCTAGCAACCAAAGCGATGTGGATGGAAGAAGAAAGGACAGTTTGATAAAAAAGGTTTGTCGTTTATATAAAAAAACAGGTTAAAAACCAAACAGTATAAGTGAAGATTCGTGCAGGCATTAAAAACATCTCCAGGTATTTAATCTTTAATACGTTCTTCGTCGTGAAGCCTGTGTTTTATTGAAGGACGGATGTTTGTTCAGCTAACTGGGGCCGCTGTCCTCTTCCAACCGCTCACTTACAACTGACTTGTTGACTAGCGTCCAACATTGACTTTGTTTTACTCTCGGCAAAAATATTAATATTTTTTTATTAAATTGTAGATAGAGTCGCAGTTTTCTGGTTATTGACCCAGTTTGTAAAACAGGTGCAGACATGTTAGCCTTTAAGTAAAACCCACTAAGTTTAAAAGGGACGTTAAATTGATTATGTAGGTTTATGTAGGAATAGAATAGTACGGAACAGGATTAGGGCCATAAAAAACGATTCGGGCTTTTTTTTCTCAGAATTTAGATTCCCCCCCCCCCCCCTGGGCAACAACCTAGCAAACAATTCCATAACCTATATATATA
>CAEGAE010026171.1:0-155477 GCA_903067095.1 Girardinus metallicus
CTATCTATCTATCTATCTATCTATCTATCTATCTATCTATCTATCTATCTATCTATCTATCTATCTATCTATCTATCGCAATACATGCAGTATATCAGTTCATAATTGATTTCACCTCTTAAATTAGTGCTTTTTTTTTTCCAGAAAGCTGTATAATTTCTGGCTCTGAAGGAGCTTTAGCTGGATTGAGGCACAAATGGCTTTTTGCACTGCAAAAGGTTGCAGAGCCATAGATTAAAGTGTCACAAATCCCAAACAGTGATTTAAATATCAAAGTAGTGTAGACTATTCTACTTTTCTATGCTAAAAAAAAAAAAAAAAACTGAAAAGATGTTCAATTTTTGAATGGTTTCCTGAAGTTCAAACTGGTTTTATAAAATGTCTGCTTAATGTTGAATCCATGCAATTCAAGTTTGATTACTGTAAGTGTTAGATTCCAAGCTCTTTAAAACGGTGGACTGGTTCTTTAGTAACACAGATTGGAAGCCCCTGTTAGCCAGTGACTATTCTGACAGGGCTTAAAAAGCATTTGTCTTCTTTGTCCTTCTCACTTTTTCCTTTTCTATTGTTTTCTGAACTTACTAAAGTAAATTGTCCCCATAGCATGATGGTGCCACCACTGTTGAAATGTATGAAAGTTGTTTACAGGTGCATAATTTCTCTTCAGAGAAATAAGATTAGCCTCTGCCTTAAAAATCTTCAGTTTCGTCCTGACTTGTCTGTTCTGCTCTCCAACAAACCTCCAAAACCTTCACAGAACAGCTGGATTTATACTGAGGATGAATAGGACACAGTACTCTGAAGGCAATTGGTGCCACTGATTTTTACTTAGGGGTGTCAAAGTAACAGAGGATGAATATTGCTGTGTGGTACCCTTTCTGCTTCGCAATTAAAAACTATTTCGTTTTCGTCTGTCACATACAATCCCAATAAAATACACTGAGGTTTGTGGTTGTAACATTAAAACATATATGTTTTTATGTTAAGAAGTACAAGGCACTCCAAATACACACTGTAAGGTATAATCTTCTTCTTTTGGAGTCAAGACTACTTTAGTAATACCTGATTAATTGCAGCAAGTTCTTTCTTGTATGGGTTTAGGAATTTCTCCAGTGGAGTCATTGGGAAGGATAAGAGGGGTTAGCCTAATACTCTGTCTTCCAAAAAGCTTTGAGCATGTTTGCTTTGGGGTGTTGTTTGAAATGGATATGACGTCTTCAGGTATGTGGGCCAGTAAGTGATACATACATACATGCAGAGTTACTGGATGCATTAAGTGATTGTGTAAAGCTTAGTCTGGCTTCTGACCAGTACTTCTTGTCAGTCTGAAACATAGTTATAACAATCAGTGTAACACAAGTAAAAGCCCATTTTGTCTGCAGTTTGAGGCGGTGAAGTCTTCCAATTTTGGCTCACTGTTAATTGCTCATGAGAGCATGACTGCATGTTTGGCTATCAATCACAACGGACAAATTCCAAGAAAAGTGGAAGTATTGGATGTCTCAGTGAAGCACTAGCATTGGGTGCTGGCCTATATTTTTTGTGCCTTCGAGATATATCTAAGATTACCTTGACATTTGTTGCGCTTAAATCCCCCCTTTTTCCTTCCCTTGACTGCTTGGGCAACGGCCATAAACAAGTCAATCTCCATCCGTCTCAACACATTCGATTAGATTTATCCTCTTAAGATAGATTGTTATCCCAAGGAGCATGAGTCTCGCTTGATGGGGGAAATTAATTTTACGATGACTGATTTACTTGATCATGGTTGGGGGAAGGGGAGGTAATGGGCTATAAATGCATCAACTATGAGGTGTTGGGAGCTGAAAGCAACGGTTCCTGTTTTTTTAATTCCGATAAGTTGCCTCTCTTTTTAATACATACGGCATTGTCTTTGGGTCACAGAGTTGAAAGTAATGACTTGACTGACAGTCATTTGTAAAGTGCCAGGAACTTGTCAAGGGTGAGAAGGGGTGCACCTCAGGCTATAGGAAGATTGACAGTGAAACATATTGTGTTTTTCTCTTCTGTCAGCTTGAAATAAAAAGTGGCGTTGTCCGTTTTGATCCAGAATTATAAAAGGACTGCATTGTTACGTCTGCAGTTCAACTTGTGGAGAAAGAAAGAAGGAAAACTCTGCAAAGTAGCAGTCCTCACTCAGACCCATACAACACTTGTTGGTTTGACTTACAAAAGAAAGCGACCTCCAGTCTATTGAGCAACACAATCCAGTCTGAGCCTGTGATAGCCTTTACTGTAGATTCAGCTGACTAGCATTACAGAGTACCTCTTTAAGCAGACTAAAGGTGAAGCACTTTGCTTAAAGCTATGAAGATTATTCAAAGGAGCCAGGCTTTCTTTTAATCTCATAAGGTGATTTTGATTACAGTTTCTTTGAGTTTTCTGATGGTCTTTCAAAGTTTTTCTCTGGCTGCTTTTCATACTGGATATCTACCCATTTTCAAACTTTATTCATGAACCTGTGATGTATAAATTATTCACACATTGCAGTTCTGTTTCAACACATACTATTAACCTTAGTAGTAAAACAATTTTTAAAAATGATCTTTGTGACCTTTGTTCCATTTATGTTAGTTGAATCTTCAAAAAGCCAAAGGAAAAGAAAACATTTCACAGACTGAAATTAGTATTTTAGCAACAGAAAGGTGATTTCCGAAGAGCCCTTAGCTGAAAACCAAAGGAAGAAATGACCACTTATGCAAATGTTGGAGAATTTTTTTTTTTTTTCTTTTTGAAGGAAACTTCTGTTTAACATTTTAATAGGACACAAGACTTAGAAACGAATCAAAATTTACACTCCAATTCTGATTTTGGTAAAAAGCACACTTATTAAGTGTTAATAATACCGCCTGACCTCATTACTCAAAATGACATTTAAATAATCTATCAGCCAATTACCGTCATTGTTTTTTTTCTCTCTTTTGAAAAATAATAACGTGAGCTGGGGAAAAAAAAAAGAAATTAACATAATTTCAAAGAAGTGTGAAAATATTGCACTAATTAGGTATGTGAAGTCAGAATAACCTCCAAAGACTGGGTGTGTGGGCAGATACACAGTGCATCAAAAGATTTGCCTACATTATTCATCCAAAGCAAATGCATATTGATAACCTTTGGCATCAGTTGCTACATTTGAATCATATTTACATAGTGATTGTCGGTCAGGGATACACTTTGCATGACCTCCATGTGTGTTTAAATGTAAACATGCAGAACAATGGATGGAAAAACACTCCTCCCTTACATCATACCAGCCTGGTATCAGTGTCCTACAGTTTATTAAACACTCCTTCCTTCTGTCCCTTCCTCCCTTCATCCATCCACCCATCCATCCATTCATTCATATGTCCATCTATCCCGGAGAAAAACTAAGATACTCTTCCATTCAAATGTAATCTTTAGCTCATTCGTGCACATACCAGAGAGTTTGGGCCAGAAGGAACATGTACTGTCCCTCAAGTTAATTTTTGGGTTTTCTGGATGGACCTTTTGTTCTTATCTATGCTAGACAAAAATTTTTCAGCAGATAATCCACCTTTGTACCACTGGATGCTTTGTATTAAAGGATAATTGGTTTATGGACCACATTATTGCATTTAGCTCTGAAGTTAGCCACGGCAGGCAGGAACCGTAAACTCTTTACCAACGTTAGCATAAAATAAAATCAAGGCCAGCCATATTAGCAGTAACTGTAACCCAGTTTTCCTTCAGATGGCAAAGCTCTCTTTAAGGCTCCTTATGGAGAAAGTTGATTTCAAATGCTTGGATTAAGGAATCTCGTTCATCCGGTCATTATCCATACATCTGGTGATCACAGGGGATTGTTTTTGTAAATCTCTTCAAAAATTGACAAAAACATAGTCCACAGCTTAATGGAATACTTTCCACAGAGCTGCTGTTGTGAACTTACTCTCTCCCACTTTTGTTTTTCCTCTCCTATAGATAAAGGGCAATAGTTCACAAAATAGCAATTCCATTAAGTATCTTCATTGTTCATTGTCGCAAAACCAAACATATCTCCTGAACTTGTGGAGACTATCAAGTTCTACCCTCAGGAAATGGAGCTTGTGTAATTTGCAGTCATAAATCCCTTTCAGAGTTACCCTTTCATATAGCTGACATAACTTAGTATAAGAAAAGATCTGCTGTCTTCAAAAGTCTCTCAAAGTTCCTCTTTGTGTGAGATTCTAGATCTTTGTGTCTTCAGGGCTGGGTTGTTCATCAAGGGGTTTGAGCTGCTGCCATAAAAACACAATTGGTCATAGGAATCTGTCTCCCAGGGCCATCATTGTTAACACTCTTGTGTTATCAAGAGCTCCATCATCTCAACATTATGTCTGTTTAGTGTTCATGACATGTATAAATCTCATCTTCGGGACATTACGTAAAATGTTTACCTATTACAAACCGGAATATGAGTTTACAGCTGAACGGACTGACCTTGGAGTACACAACGCTGAACGGGTTCCCAAAATCTAAAAGCAATGCTATTGATGGAAAAAGTAAAACGGCAGATGAAATGCCTCCTGAACAGACAAGCACGCACATTTACGCTCAGCCTGACAACATAATCAATACCCTGTCCCTGTAGGGGTTTTCAATGTGCCTGTCGCTTTTACTGATGGGTTTATGGTGACCTTAATGTAGGAGATGGTGATTTTAATGGAGTGACACCCGTCTGACCATTGGAAGTCTGTTTACCAGCTTCCTCTGAATGAGGGATTTCTGGGGGAAAAAAGCGTGAACATCTAGCTGATAGACAAATGTATTGCAGGGGTTTTTTCCTGTGTTTATCATTGAACAGGAAAAAACCCTTACATTGTAAAGGTTTGGTGGTTTAATGTGTAAAATCTGAATAGTCAATCTCTATTTGCATATTTCTCAATTATCACAGTCTGAAGATCCTCAGAGGATACTGGTGAATCCTGACTGCACTAACAAACTACCCAGGCTGTCAACAGACAAACATGAATACAACTGTGTAATAAGGGCAAATTTACAACATAGCGAAAAATAATGCTGTACAACTCTTAAAAACAGCAAACTCGGTTGAAAGAAATGTGCAACTGAGTTGGGTAATTTAAAAACACAAGATGTGTGTATGCATAGAAAAACAACAGCAGGAATGTTATTTGAAATTGAAAAGAAACCGTGAATAGCACCTGGGACGTAAAATTGTATTAAGTTTGTTGGGAGCAGCGATGGTTATAAAGTCCAGCAACTGCTGGGAGGAAGGATATGCGATAACGCTCCTTTGTGCAACTGGGACGCAGTTGTCTATTACTGAAGTTACCGCATGAGGTGGGAGCTGTTGTCTAGAGTGATGTTATTGTAACCAGCGTTCTTCTATTTTCCACCACCTGCACAGGATTGAGGAGGCATCCTATGACCAGCTTCCTCATCAGGAAGGTCTTCAATACCTTCTCTTAGCTGTAGATAAGCCGCTGCTCCAACAAACTCCACCATAGAAGTTGGCTAATGCTACCTTAGTCAGAAATGTCTTCAAGGGGACTATCTGTACTCTAAAAGATTTCAGTCTTCTTGTAGACTGTCTGGAAGCTTTGACAAGCTTCTGGTGTTTCTGCTTAGAACATTGTTTCATTATCTTGCTTTGAACTTATCCACAGACATGACCTGTCTGGTGTGCTCCTTGGTCTTCATGATTTGTTCACTAACAAAAACTTCTGAGGCCTTCACAGAACAACTGGAATTATTATTAAGATTAAAACACAGAAAGAGCCTTTAGGGATTGACCTGGTAGCCTTTAGGGATTGACCTGCTGGACAGGAGCTGGTACAAACCTTCAAAATAAATGCCATTTTTTATGTGTATAAAATATTATTTTTATTGTAACCATTTTTAGTGATAACTGGCATCCCTTCTACAAACTATGCCTTAAAAAAGAATACAGAAAGAAATCCACAGTGCAGGTAAAATTTCATCAAATACTGAAATTATTCAGTTACACATGGAACTCATGCTGTCCTCTTTGTCTGGAACACTTTTGTCTATTTGTCCACACATAGAGACTGAGGGTATTTTTTGCCAAGCTAGGGAATTGGACAAAGCTTTAAACATGTCTAAACATCAAAACAACAGAAAACACTGTGTATGGTTTTGACACAAATCGTAATACAGCATTTATTTGGATGTTATGTTGCGATATGTGAAACAATAAAAAAGGCAGTCCACCATTAAATTATTGCTGAAAGCTGCCCTATGTGGTTAACCCTAAAGTCAGTCATCAGGGTGTTGTCCAATATGTTTAGGGTGGTGTTTGCAGTCTTAAGAAATCGAGGGGACACCAAACCAATATGTTGCAAAGGACACCCAAATGTCCCGAACGTTTCATTTTCTGTGCATTTTTTGACTGAAACTATAACAACCGGCCTATATTTACATATTGAAACTACACCAAAACTACACAAAACACTAATGAAAATTATTATAAGAACAAGCACAAAGCGTGGGGTAACACTCTTTTGGGTAATGACAGCTGAAAACAATTGCATGCCGCGCTGTTCATATTTGTCATAGTTGAAGTTTGTGGTTGCAGCGCGGTAGAAACGTGAAGGAGTTGAAGGGGTGTGAATACTTTTCAAGACCCCTTCGGTCTGACAATTAGGGGGTCATTCCTGCATAAACACGCAGGAACGGAAAGCGCGCGCGCACTCCCACGCGGCCACCTCCTCTATTCCATCCAAATCTAATCATGTACAAACGCACATTCCTGCAAAGGAATTCTCGGGGTGTTTGGTGTTGGTGGTGTGGTGTCTCGCGCAGACCGGGACCTCGCGGACTTACGTCACCCCCAGCCCGTCAAACAGTCAAACACACACGCGCACGTTACAGGCGGACCGAGCGTGGTTCGTGTTCGGGAGAGAGAGAGAGTGAGAGAGAGAGAGTGTGAAGGTGGGAGAGAGGCTGAGGGAGGCAGACAGTCGCACCGCGGCTCTCCAAACACAACCACAGTCTCGCCACGTCCAACACAGCGAAGACCCGACGAGCGACACCCTCCAGCAGCGGGAACAAACCAGACGTGATTTCCAGCGCTTTGGGTCGCGGACGACTCCAGTGGGAAAAGAGGCGGAAAAACGTGGAAAAACAACAAAGAAGAAAAACCTGAAAGCGGATTCTTTCTCTTTTATTTTTTTATTTTTTTTAAACCCCCACCTTTAATTATTCTCTATATGTTTTGTTTGGTTTTTACCCGATTCGCGTTGCTGGATGTAAAACAAAAAGAAGAAGAGAACTCTCTAAAGAAAAGCCAAGATTCAGAAGAAAAACATTCATAAAAAGAGCGGAGAACAAGTTTGAAAGTGTCCGCAAAATGGTGCTAAGGTAAGGGGACCGTGTGTGAGTGCTGCAGTGATTTCAGGTGTGTTGACAGTGCTTTAATCTGTCCATCAGGCCTGCACATGCCGTTTTAGTGATCTTTTTTTGTGTCCGGTTTATTAGAAACCACTTATTTCCTCTTTTAACCACTGTTTCTCTATAAATGCGCCCATTTTTCTATTCACGGGTCTTTTTTTTTTTTAATCCCATTTCATATTGGCACGCAACTATTTATCTTTGCATAATCTCATCAAAAAATATCTGAAATAGACAAGGAGGACGTGTTATTTTTAAAGCTGTCATGCACATACAGTTCACACACCGCATCCTTTTAAAGTTGCACAAGACTCCTCTCTGCATGCGGCTGGATTGTGAAGAATTTTTCAAAGCGCATTCCTGCAACTCTCCAGAGATCCCCACGTCCAAAATAGAGGAGGAAAAAAAAAAAAAAAAAAAAAAAAGAGAGAGAGAGAGAGATGGCTTATTATAGAATGCGTTTTATTTTTGTTTTGGCTGAGGAGGGAAGGGATGGGGGTATGTTTAAAGTTAAAGTTGACGCAGAGTCGGTCAGTCACGCAAATGAAGTGCTGTCCTGTCAATCTGGTGAAAGTGGATGTTTTGTTTTTTTTCTCCTTTTGTATCATTTCCAGTAGAAGCGCAGAGCACCTGTGCTCAGTGCGCCTGTTGAGCCACTAGGGGACTCATTCTTCCCAGACAGAGGAGGATGCAGTGGGAGCTTTTAAAAGCCCTTAAACTGGATGTTTAAGGCACTAATATGAGGAAAAATCCACACAAGACGATTGTTTGCAGCCTACGTTGTAAAAGTAATAACTAAGCAAAATGCTCAAATATTTTTGTCAAATATGCATGAATGGATGTTTTATTTGTTGAACACGAAGAAAATCTAAATATTTAAAGGGGGCTGGGGGAAGTTTTAGCTTTTTAACATGTTTTTTTTTTTTTTTAAACACTGCTCTTTAAAATGTACTTTATCTTATCTCAGCATATTTTTGATTTGATTTCATTAACGTTATAAAATTTTTATTTTTGTCAGTGTATTTGTGTGCTGCACACACTGATGTATAATTAAAAACAAATTATCCCAGCTCACAAGTGTTCCACTTTGTTTTAGTGTGGCATTTTGATCTGTTTCTCCTACAGTGGTTAAAAAAAACAACAACAGTTTTAAGTGTTTATTATTATTATTATTATTATTATTATTATTATTATTATTATTATTATTTATTATTTATTATTATCCCCAACTCCTTTTTTATATTATTTTTTTAGAGGATTGTATTTAGAATTTGTTGTTCACACACAGTGGTGCCTAAAAGCATTTTTTTTTTTAATTCATCTCTACAAGAATAAAAAAAAATACTAGTTTAGGTTAGTTTATGATTTTTCTAAAACTATTAGTTTCTCATTCAAGTATGTTTCTATGAGCCTCTGTGGATCAGATACAGTGGTGCACAGCTCTTTTTGTACAAAAACAATAAAAGAACGATTAGGAAAACAAACACCAGTCCTACCCACTTCTTCCACCCCTCTCTCCATCCAGTGAGACCCACCTGATGGCAAACAACTAAATGGTTGGAAGTGCTTTAGGGCCTTGTTGTCTTATTGTTTTAAATAACAGAGATGATATTGAAGGTTTCCAGATTTTCATTAAACTGGTCTAGAGTGATGTTTTTCATTAAAAGGTTGTCTTTGGCTACGTTCTTGAGACACTTCCTGGCAAAGGGAACAGATTTGTTCTATCGTCATGAGTTGCCATGAGCAGTAAGAATTATGTTTAGTGTTAATTACACTTTTGACAATCATGGGGTTCTGGCTTAATTTGGGTTTTGACGATCTTGAACATAAAGCCAGAGATAGGGTTAACGCTACATAGGGTTTATGCTGTTGGTTTGACAGAAGACATTCAAAATAAAACTGACATTTTTTTCTTTCAACAGGGTCAGCTTAACACATTATCAGTCCTTTCATTATTGCATGTTTCCTACATGTGCACACGGGAAATAAAACCCTGACTTTAGGTCTGTAGGTTATTGCTGCTTTTTTTTTTTTTTTTTTAATCTTATATGTTGAATTATGTGGTGAAATTCAACATAATTGACCATTTCATTAACTGTGTTTATGAATAGCTATTAGAGGAGGTTTGACTTCAGTAGTATTGTCACATTGTTTTAAATGTAATTGTTGGAAGCCAGTGCGTGGTTTATCTTATGGAGCGATCAGAAGGTAGTGATTAAGGCTGGAGTGTGGAAAAGTGATGGATGTGTTTGTTTTAAACATGCAAATCGGTGCATATTTGTGTTTGTTCAGGTGCTTCCAGGTTGGAAGACACTAAGCACTCCAGCGCCCTCCCTCTGCAGCCAGCGTCTTTCGACAAACGCTTTGCACTCTCCTGACCCAAAACAATTAGCAACGGCTGCCCAAATTTTGACACAAGGCAAATTAACGCTGCGCCACACTTGTTCGATTTCTTATTTTGCTGGTGCAAAAGGAGGAGAGTGCACGGAGGCGGTGCTCAGCCCGAGTCGCTGAAGGAAGGAAGTGGTCCAGTCATCAAAAAGAAGCAGTGGTGCTGACATTTTTATGCAGTCGACCCTTCTTTGCCTTGTGTTGTTGTCCAAAGTAAAACAACATCCTTAGGTAGAGACCTACAGTTGAACTCAAACAAATAAAGCACAATGAAGAGAGAAATTAATAATTAATGATTGAGAATGTTTTAATCTCAGTTTATCAAGTTGTTTGGAGAAGCGTCATGTTAGAGAATCCAATCCTTTAAACCAAAAACAAAAACAAAACGGATATGTTTGAAAGGAAATGTCCTGCCTGTAGGTTTTATACTTGCACCTCATTGTGATTCCATTAATGCCCTCCTCATCTCCCAGTCCGCTTTTTCATACAGCACCTAGAAGAGAAAACTATTTTTGAGAGTAATAAATATACTACTAAACTATTAGTTTAGTACCTACTAGCTTGATTGTAGGTACTAAACTAGTAGGTAGTTAGAAACAGCCCTAAAATGCTGAAGTCAAACTTGGTATTAATCTGGAGTCTTTAACCCTGTCGTAGTCGTTGCTTTTGAATGGCACCCCCCCATTAGCTGTGGTTGATTGGGAAACTGTTTACAGGCCATCTTAGTAGAACAGATTATAAAACAATGTTTCCAACTTTAAGTAGTTAAGTAACAGCTCTAATTCTAACTTTGCTAACAAACAAAGTTTCTAAGCTCTGTGGCAGTTCTTGCTAGTAACACATTTTGTTAGCAAGAATCCCAGGTTTAACTTGCTTAGTCTAGTTGAGTCCAATTTACTAGTAAGTTTTGGTGACACTATCAAGCCATGCTTCTGAACCCTGGGGCAATGGTCATTTGTGTTAGTACTGAACATCAAATCAGGGAAAAGGTTTACATGTTACCTAGTAAAAGTTTGGATCCAATTTGCTGCCGGTGGAATAGAGTCATAGTTTCTTTTTTCCTGTTTCACTAATGTTTTATGCTTTAATCAAAACAAAACTAGAAAACATGATCTTAATTAGATAATATGTAAATAATTATGTTGTGTAGATATTTGTTTGTTTGTTTGAACGTAATCTGTTGATGTCACAGTTGTATATTGGGTTTTTTTTTTAGAAATAACCTAATTATATTTTCTTTAAATAAAATGTAGGCAACTTGTTACATTTTATTGGTTAACTTCTGAAAGCTTGTTTTTATTTCCAGTGTCTGGCATATTTTTTTTTTTTTACACTTGTGTGCCTCTCAGGAGCAAAGCCGACCTCTCTTTACAACCAAGCGTGCCTGCACCTTACAGCCCCATTGTCTCAGCAGCACAGCCAAGTGGCTCTGACTCACTGGTTTACTTTCAAGTGTTGAGGAGAGAGAGAGAAAATATGAAAAGGAAAAAAAGGCCAGAGAAATAACTTTTTTTTGTCCTTTAGAGTGTGTTTGTGAGCACTGCTTTAGGAATTTCAAGGCCAGGTCCCCCCATTACATGTGTTGGAATGAGAAATCAACACTTACATTACATAAATGGATACCCAAACACTGAGGCCACAATTATCAGGCACCGTTGCGTTGGAAGTGGAGGGGATGGAGTGCCAATAGGTCTGTTAGCAATCAACACATCCTTCTCCCCCCACCCCCTGCACCTCTTACCCCTTTCACTGCCTGGCCTCTACAATCCAGTGGGTGTATTCTATTTTATTTTGCACCAGCAGTAGCCCTCAACAGCTTTCTACTGAATGACAGTCCAACTCACTCTTTTGTAGGGTGGGTGGTTGACTGAATGCAGGAGACGAATATGACTGCTAGCAGCTGTATTGGGGGATAACAAGGCATGTGTACTAATGAATGAGCTTATGTAGTCAAGTTTCCTCTGGTTAATAAGATGATGTTTTTGCCTTGACTTTGCGGTTTGGGCTGGCGGGGCTCCCACCAACTACAAAACCCACCTCACCGGGACCAAACCTGATGCAATGTGACATATGAAAAAGCAGTTTGATTTCGCACAACACCGAGCTGCGCCGCAGCATAATGAAGTGATCATGACTTTACCCTTGGTTCACTTTGGCACCGGGTCCTGCTGTGTTTTCCCCCATCCTCTGTTCAATCGCTTCACTCATTTATTTACTTGGCAAGCATTTCCTCCCGTAACCTCTAGTACTGCATAACTAGCGTCAAGGGTGGGTTGCTTGATAAAAACCACCGCTACGGGGCATTGATTTTACACATACAGGGAACAGTGAGCAGCTCTTTTTTATTATTGATATTCAAGTTGCCACTGGGCTGGAATAATAAAAAGCCTATTTTCACGCCCAGGCAAAAATAACCTCTACTGTCCATCACCCTGTCGGGGCAAAAAAAGCTGAGGCATAAATATTATGGGCAGTGAAAGAAACAGAAGGTTGCGGCTGAACTTGATCTTTGCCTTATTTCTTATGTGAAACTTTTGTCTTCATTGTTGATGTTTGAATAATATCATTTTAAGAAAACTTCTTGAGCTATTCATTCAGGTGGTCCTACAGTCTGAAAGCTTGTAAAAGAGAATGGAACTTTTTTTGTTTTTCAGACCTAAACAAATTTGGAAAAATGGAGAATGAAGTACTTGTAAATTCAGATTTAATTCAATGTTTATCTAATTCAGCCATCTGACCATTCATCTTTCCATCCAACATTAATCAGTTTATTCATATATATATATATATATATATATATATATATATATATATATCCCAATCCAATAACCTCTCCAGCCCTAAGTTTCCGTCCGTCTGTCCTTCCATCCGTCCAGTTTACCTGTCTATTTTGGTTCCATATTTATATACATATATAATAAACATTTAACATAAACTTTTTTTATGGCTTAGAAAAGTTGAGAAGCCCTGAAACTCTGGTAAAGATAATTTTTTTTTTCCTTAAAAATTTGTGAAAATGCTCTAAATCTTCACTGCATAACACACATCAACGTCTGTGAAATCTTCCATCCATACGTGTTAAATTATGAAGCCCAAGTGTCAGTCAATTTAGTTTGCCGTAGGGTCTGCCTCCAGGTCTTGGGTAGCCTAGGAAGCAAGCAGAGAGGACCACTTTTTTTTTTTGTCCCAGCTGTCCCTTTGGTCACAGATTAGGTTTCAGACCATATGATGGAGTCTAAATTCCTGTAGCCAGTTGTGAAGACATAAGCAAGAGAGCAAGTATGCTGGTATGGATTTGGTTCAGTGGCACTGGGTTCTAATTCCTCTATTGACTCCCTCCATTTTTTTGGATTGTCCCACAATAGCAACTCTCAGGGTACTGAAAAAGTTTGGTCTTGGCTAAATAAGAAGGATTTTAATTATGGGATAACGACTGTGGATAAAACAATGCAAGAACGAAGGTGATAGTCCGATCAAATCCCAAAATGGTATTTCCTTTCATATCCTCTTCATTGTCTCATCTTCCATTAAATTATTATTTTTTTTTTAAAAAGGCTGAGGGTAGAATTGGGCGAGGTTCATCTGAATAACCAGCTAAATGAGGAAATAAAAGCAGGGAAAAGAAATGAAAGTGGCGGATAGCTCTGTGCATTCATGTCACACAGCTTTATCAAATTATTCCACAATGGCAGCCACACAAGTGATGGAATTTCAATTAAAGTATGACAGTTTTCAGAATTTTTTTCTGCTTGCCAGAGACTACGTGAGAGCTATGTTTCATGGACTGGAAAAGGGATGGGTGGGGGTTTTTGCTACCTGAAATGGACGGTGAGGAGAGTCTACTATGCTTTTTTTTTTTTTTTTTTTCAAACCATCTACCCCATTCTCCATTGACGGTGAATGACTTACTAAAACACTTTTGTTCAGAGGCACTTTGCAGTTAGAGCCTAAGAGGTAGGAGAAAAGAGAAAAAACAACCCAGGGTGTTATGAAGAAGGTCTTCAAAGCAAGAAGTCAAAAATGGAGGCTTTGGTTGATAGGCCCCGTTCCAAGAACAATTACGCTTCCTGCTGTGCAAAATACAAGGTTGCAAGAGATAAGTGCAAGGAAGACAGGCCTGGCCAGGCTGGTGGCTACAAGTAGACAGAGTTTCATACACACACATATCAAAATATCACACTATTTTACAACCGTGTATGTATATGTGACTGGGCTAGCTAGACAGACAGATTGATTTTAATATTAAAATTATTTCATTTTATTCTAACTGTTTAGCTTTATTGAGCCAATGTGGGCTCCCACTTGTTTATCAAATTGCCTATCAGACAAAGAAACATCTAGCAAGACAAATAGGATTTCAAAACAAACATGGATCTGGTGGTTTCAAAACATGTTTTCCACAGTGAAAACAGGAATCTGCTCCATGAAAATGTATTCAGCAGCCACCATGTACAATTTCTATATTTCTGCAAATTTATCACAATATTAACAAGAGCAGCAGCAGGGTAGATTCCTCTGGTTTTTATTTCTTCAATATTTCTCAACCCACTGAGCTGTCAACTGATTAACAGTGTCCTGCGTTAAACTCATGCCATAGAACAGAATTGTGGGATTCTGAAATTTGCAGCTTTGAAGCGAATCTCAAACAGACAGAACCCCATCACTGGGCTGTATGTGTCTGTGCAGCTAATATTTAAACATTTAGCGTTACCTTGCGTTGTCCGTGAAGTTTCCTGCTTCACGGCTGCAGATACATGAATTTGACCTTTTAAAATATCAGTGTGGTAGTGTTAGCTTGTAGCTTTTGCATAGGTAGCATGTGGCATCCTTCTGCATTCCTGTCCATCTGCTTAATGGGGAAAGTACCTCTAGACAACTCTGTATGTAGGCTTGAGAGAGTAGTTCGTGTTTTTCCTGGATGTTCTCACCATCTTGACAGAGCTCAAAATTTGGAGCAGCTCTTTGTTTTGATTGTATGGAACTAATGAGCAGGTTTTACCTTCCAGCAGGACAAATACCCTAAACATAACAGTTAGTGCTACAATGAAATAGCTTAAATCAATGCATATCATGTGCCATAAGTCACTCAGTCGTCTTAAGAATTTTATGTTGTAAACGCGTAAAGCTGGCAGACAAATAATCCAGAATACCTGTAGCTCAAGTTCAACATGTGAATACGTTTGTGACTAGTTGCATAGCAACTGGCTCTGTCATTGGCATGCACAGAACCTAGGATGAAATGAGGATTATTTTAAACAAAGCACAATATTTGCATTTGGTGTCCATTTTTTATTTTCCCCAAACTCGTATTGGGATTGGCAAAGGGGAAAGAATTCTATTACAAAGCGCAGTGACATTGCCTCGTAGCAATTTCACGACTGAGGAATGCATTTAATAGGGGACGGATTTTTCATAATTCGGAAGTGTTTTCCTGAAGTCGTGCCAGAATTGAAGCATGCTGTCCCTTCAAATGTTCAAAGGGAGATGTTTAAATTTGGACGTAAAGTTGGGACTACAGCGTGTGAACCGATTTAGCATCAATCTGGTGTAAATATATTCTCCTCTTTACTCCTCCTATGTTCTCCCACCCCTTTGTATAAATCAAAATTAAATTTCCAGATTGCTGCAAGGTTAGGAGTCAATGTTTAAATTCTGCCTAACCCCGGCATTCTCTCTCCACTCAATCAGCAATTATAGCGAACCGCTTTGAAGAAGCCAGGCGGAACTAAAATGACTTTTCATGTCCGGTATAATGACTGCCATTTGGAAGAAGACATGGGGAGAGAGGGTGAGAAAGACCGAGCTTCAGTGGGAGGGGGCGAAAAAAAAGGGAAGCGTGGAGGGAGGGAGTAGTTAGAAAGGGGAGAAGTGGGAACAATCGGAGATGAAAATGGCTTAGGTCACCTTTGGTTGTGCCCATGCAGCCCAAACCAAGGCATCTTTCATTGCTCATGTATGAATTTGCCACGTTTGAACTCCTTCCTTTGTTGTCGGTGCCTCGTAGTGCAACTTTCTCAATTCCCTCCCCTCTTATTTGCTGTTTGCTACCATTCATTTGCCTCCGGGTGCTCAGCTGCACAATTGTGGATTACAGGATGAACGGCACAAAGAGAGACGCTGTATATTCTCTTTAAGGGTGCCAAAGGCCAGAGATGAGCGCCTTCACCTGGACTGGCATCCGGCTATCTTTTACGCTTCCCACGCTAATGAGGCCAGACAGTTGGGGCTGAAGTTATAGTGCCGACTGGATGCTGTGCTGGTAATCTATTATTTAGAGTCTCGTGGGGGAGCCTGGTCTCAAGAATTTCATGCATGTGTTTTGCAAAGCAAATGTTTGCCCAGGGGGAACGTAGCTCTGTGTGGGAAAGTAATGAGTGAGTATTAGACATTAATGTGAGCTGCAGCTTTTCTTGTCCCATCTCTTCCGCCAACCTGCCAAAACCTGCAAAGAAACATTTGATTTTTTACACAAGAACAGAAACATTTGCTGATTTGGACACACTAGCAGTGCTGACGCCTCTAGTCTTTTTTATCTTTATTTTTTCCTTTTTCATTACAATGTCGGGATATTTTAAGGATGATGACTAAAGATTGTGTTTGGGTCTTGAGAGAGAAGAACGGGTACATCTGGCACATCCCTTTTCATGTATATTTTAGGAACTATTTCAGAGGGGTTTCTTAGAGTTGCATCACCCTGTTACAGTTAACACTATGCAGATGGGACTTGTTTATATTTAGGCAGGCCAAAAGAATATGCCTTACAAGACCCCTTCACACCTCCACATTGTATTTATAGCTTCAGTATCTTTAGATGTGTATATTCCAACACAGAACCATTCATGTAGAATGGGTATTTTCAGATAAATTACCTAATGCTGATCATTGATTACAGAGTTGGGATTCTGGCAACATTTACAGTCCCAAGGAGCAATTAACTATATTTGGCCGTGGAGATTCGCAAATCTGCTGGGAGGGAAGATGGCAGCGGTTAAACATAGAGTGTCAGTTTTAGCCAGAGTTGTTGAGCAGACTTAAGTTACTCTAATATGAAGTTCATGCAGAATGGCTCAAGAAGGCGGATATAGCGCCGAGTTACGGACCGCATAAAAACGCTTTACATACAAATCCGCATGAAGTCACAAAGTTATTCATGTCTCCATATATACCAAGGGTCGACGTCATGATAAATTCAATGTGAAGATTTGTGGCGGTGAGAAATTATTTATGAAGGAGGCTGAAGCTGCTTGAAGGTCAAGTGCATAGGTTGTGCTGCTATCTAGTGGTCAAAACCACACTTAAATGAATAGTACCTGCCTAAAATTAAAGTGACAATGAAATCCACACCTCTAGGAAAAAAAACCCTGTTTGTGTTGACATTTAGAGGTCTATATTTGTATTTAACTTTCCAACATGAGAAAGATGTACAAAAAATGTCATTGAATATATTGAATTACAATGTTTTATGAAAACAGTTGTCGTTTCACTTTATCCATCCAAACACTGGATGTCCATAGAGATCACTTCTTTATGGCTATTTCAGGTTGCCGACATGCCTTGCCTTTCTGTATGTAAACCAGAAACAGGTCTACATACAGGTACTGTCAAAATTTAACCTAAACACAGTTATTGAAAATCTAATTTGGTTAGCTCATTTCATCAAGCCTAGAAATTTTTCAAGCACATTTAAACAATGGTAGAAGTTCTTCTGTTTAATGTTTCGGAAAGATCCGTTTGTTGCTGTAAAACCAAAAAAAATATTTCAACTTCAAATGGATTTCTCCTGGTGTCATATTTTTAACATGTATTATGTAGTGTTTTGATTTTGATACACAGATGAGTAGATTAATTTATCCAGTTTATTTACCATTCTTTTTATCAGACTATCACAAGTTACTAATGTGCAAAAGCTAGTTAATCAGTATTATAACCATGAGCAGCAAAATGGTGTCCTTGTTTCAAGGTAGCAACAGGAGGCGCAGAACTCCTTTTCTCCATTGCGTATGCACAATGGAGAAAACTTTGATCTCTCAGGTATCTCATTAAAATGACTTTAAGCCATCAAAGAAAGGTTTTGCAGTTTTTTTTTAAAAGTAGTTTTGAAAACTGGAAAAAAATTACAATTTTAGATTTATGGCTCGGCATGGGGAAAAAAAACTAAGTCTAATTATTGAAGTTTTTACATTATTCCGTCTTTCATTAATTAAATGATAGCTCTGAATCTTACAAAACAATAACTATTTTTTTGCATTGATTTTGTAATTGGATTATGTATCTTGCCTTTTATCTAAACCTTATGTTTTAGTCTAACTCATTCACGGTTTAGGGGTTTGAGTTGCTGACACAGATTAAACCACACTTGGAATAATACAAGGGGAAAAAAGGAATCCCTAGACATCCCTAGCTGAGTTTTAAAGAATTTGCTTTTGAGATTATTTAAAGCCTACATCCGAGCACAGTAATGAGAACTTCTGTGACCTCTTGTTGAAACAATTTCCATCAAATTCCTCTTGTGGTCGAGGGAAAGTCGATGTCAGGTGCAGTGCACTGTAATCCTAGATTCCAACCCTGCCTCCACCTACCTTGTCTCTGCATGTTTTCTCTCATGTCTATGTACCCTAAAGAAACATTCCAGGAGTGTTTTAGACTTTCTTGCAACTGGACACCATCACATCATTTTGTATGCTTGGGTTAAACTGTGAGAAAAGGAGAATTTGTACGGGAATAGGAATGCTTTTCTCTGCCCTCCTCCTTTTTGTTGCTTCACTCCCATCTCTCTGAGTTTAATATTACATGCTTATTAGATTACATCATGAATTCCTGCAATTAAACATGAGCCCAGTTTCCCAGGTAAAGAAAAGGCTTTTAAAAACCTTATTTGATACGAATGAAATGGAAATTGAAAAAAAAAAAAAAAAAAAAGTTCAAGATGGCTGGTACTGAAACTGAGATGAGGATCAGAGCTTGAAGTAAAAATAAACTGATATGTTTGCCGCTGAAACTGAGATTTATGCACACTTTGAAATGAGAAATTAACTCCAAACATTCATATTTTGATGGGTTGCCTCAGGTCTATGAGGAAAAGGTGTCATTTACAACACCCTTAATTGTAGAATTATTAAACCAAAGAGACAGTTAATGCACTTTTGAAAAATTAATAATATTCAGCTGGATGACATTTTAGCTGCCAAAGCTGGATGTGGCCCTCGAGCTTTAATATTCAAATGAATTGTCCTTTTTGCTACGGCTGCTTTTTATTCTTGTGACAGTCCTGGAAGAGTGCGTGTGTGTGTCCTCAGTGCTGTGTCACAGTCGATACGAGGGTTCATTTGGTAGCCATGAAAACACATTACAATGTAATCCCTTCTTTTCCATCTTCCCACCCTCCGCCGTTTATTTGGACACCGTCCCGGCCGTCCATTGTGATAATCTACAGACAAAGCTAGCAGCTAGCCTTGTTGTCGTCCTGCTCCTCCACTTGGACTGCCAGCCTGCATAGCACTGCACCGGGGAATTAACCTCTGCTGCTGTTTCTTTCATATTGTTTGCATTTTTTTTTTTTTTTTTTTTTTTTTAATTTAACAGCCACTCCAACGGAGCTGCGAGGGGTGGCAGTACTGTAAATGTTGCCGAATTACTGACAGTTTTGCTCCAAGTGCTTAAAACAGAAAAACGGGGAAAGCGGAGATAAACAGCTCGCCCTCTTTCTGCCTGTGCCTGCCTCCAGAGCAACCTTTACAGAAATAAAAGGGCATGACTTTTTTTTTTTTTTTTTTTTTTTTTTTTTTTTTTTTTTTAAGACAAGTTGGCTGACTCCAAAGTGGGAAGTTAAATAACAGAGAGTGTAGTTCATTGAATGGGACATTACCACACTGTCAGTGTGTGACCTTTCCCATTTGTTCTGACAGGACAGGGCTTCACTCTGTCAGAATGGTCCATGTCATTTCAGAAGAGATTCTCCCTCCCTTCCCGTCCGCTTTTGTTTTTTTTATTTCTCTCTCCCTTCGTTCTCATATCTACCATCTGCAGTGACTGCGTGACGCCCCAGCTTTTGTGTCATCCGTGAAAACGCTCACGCACACACTGGCTGGGAAAGAACGGGAGGGAGAAAGAAAAGGAGGAGGCAGAAGAGTTTATCTTCACTCTTTAACTGTTCCTCGGACGTCATGACCTCAACATTCAAAGAAATCTCATTGTTTTCTCTTGGCGAGGCAATAAAGTGTTGGTAGTTATTTTCATGTTGCTGCATTTGCATGAATGTTTAAGTCAGACTGTTAAAGTTTTCTTTGTAGTACTGAATGACTTCTACTTAAAGTATTTATGTGCAGTTTTATAGGTTTAATGATCATCTATTGTTAAGAGCTAAAAAGATTTGTCAACAGCACGATTAAAGAACATTATTCTTGTAATCTAAGGTAATCCAAGAAATTACATTTCTAGAGCTTTCTTGCAAAATTTGATATAGGTTTTTATTAGATATGTGCTGTTCAATTATTGCTTTGACTATAGATTTAAACAAGCTTAGGCAAGTGGCTTTTATAATCTTATTTAAGATCAACATACATCTGCTTTACTCGTTGAGTTGCAAGTTTTGTTCAGCCTATTTTGAAGAGTGACTTACATAAGTTAAAAGTGAAACATCGTCCCATATCATAACTGTTGGAAAACAAGAATTTATAAATTATTAATTAAAAGTTCCTAAAGAGATTTTGAGAAATTAGATGTGAACCAGCATCTGACAATTTGCTGTTTGATTTGGCCTGAGCGCCTGGCTCCTCAGAAACTCAAGAATCCAATAATTGTCCAATCAGTTGCATGAATACAGAATTGAATACAGGATATCTGGATTTATTGCAGCTTTCATGGCTGTAGAATTTTGAAAAATACAATGAGTGAGTGCTTTTCCCCCCTTTTTATAAGATCTTTTTTGGTATCTTTTCTTTCTAAGCAACAACAGTTTCGAGGGCAAACCAGGAAATATTTGACAAATCATGTTCATGATGACATGATGGTAATACGAGGATTCAAAATTATGTTTCTGTAATCACAGATATGTGAGAAACTAATTGAAAGGAATCTGGGGTTTTTTCTGCAAGATGTTGAGACATGTTTGCGGTCTTTATTGGGGCTGTGGGAAAGCGAGAAAGAGCAAGACTTTTAGCGGATAACATGACAGAGTGCTGGAAAGTTGTACTGTTTTATTCTTTTGAGCTTTCAACCTCTCAACCTCTGTCACTGAACAGTGATTCTTTTTGGACGTAAAACTTTAAGGGAAAATAGTTTTTCTTTAGGGCTAACAAAGCTAGTCATGGTAAAAGATGCTAAGAATGGTTAAAATGTGGTCTGTCACGCAAGGTGTTTTGACACTTATACAGTAATAAAATAAAATATTTTCAGTGCCGTTCTTTTTTCTCCCTATATTATAGTTTGCATCGTCTCAAAACTCTGGTTCAGCTATGGATCAAATTATACATATGCTTCAAATACATTTACTTTGTAGCGATTTTTATGAGTTCCAATAGTTATGACACCAGTGATGTTGTTGAAAACAATTACCCACTGTCAATAAATGTGGTCAAATTAAAGTCTTTCCATGTGCTTCATGCTGCTGGAATAAAAAAAAAGCCCAGAATATTTATTTTACACATCTTTTACCTAGGGTGGTATTAGCTGCGGAGAGTATGGTAAAACTTGATTTAAAAACCTTTGTTAGAAAATCTTTGTTTTTATTTAAAAAAAAAAACTAAATCCCTGAGTTAGATGCCATGTCTGTGCAGATAACACTTACTTTTATGACCTATAGACACATTTTTAGTGACACTTTTGGCATTTTACCGGAGGACTGAATGTAATTTCTGACTTCATTAAATCCAAGGGTAAAAATCTACAGCATCTCTGCATAAAAGCACAGTGGGAGAGGTGATTATCTTTGTAAATTAGCTCACTCATTTAGGGCTGTGTGGATGCAGATGCCTTCCGTTCAATGGAAGCCTATTATTCCAAACGACTCTCATTAAGCCGCAGTGAAATAAGGCAAGCTGTGGAAGCAGTGAAATAAAATCTTTTGACTGGCTGCGCAGAGAAAAAGGCTCCACCGTCTTCATTAAGAGGCCTGACGTCAGGAGTGAAACGCTGAAAACGACTCGGCGTGGAAAGAAAAAATTGTATGCGGCTGATTTCTGCCTCTTGTGCCCTATAGGTGGTTATTTGCTGTTTGCGCTCAGAGCCGAGGAAACTGACAATGCAGTCTGATCTTAATGAGTGAGTTTAATAAAAAACCCAACACCGAGGAGCGTGAGTCACAGCTGATCTGTAATTTCTGTCTTTCATTGCAGACCTTCTGTTTAGATGCTTTTTTTTCTTTCTGTTTTTGTTTGAATGCCATTCATCACAAGCCATTTTCCTGTTCAGTCAAGCTGTGCTGCGCTCACATTTACACGACATAAAGAGAGCCAGATCACAGTTTCTCATGACAGCAGTTCCCACAGTTAGTCATGAAGCTCCTCTATCCATCCATCTATTGCAGCTATTTACAGTCTGTGTGGAGCTAAATTGAAGAACACAATCTTTTAACATCTCTGCTTCCTGGTGACCTTCCTATTATTTCTCGCTCTACCTCTGTAGTTGCTGGTGGAGACTAGATGAGGTCAGTTACTGGTTTGGTAGCAGTGTTCAAAACATTTTCAATATTTTCTGGTACCTGACCTTATACATGTTAGGTAGCCATCTGCTAAAAGAAAAGTTTCATCCAGAAAATGAGTCAGTCTGTGCCCTCCTTGACAACTGACCAATGGTTTGAAGAAGTTGGCATGTGACGCCAATATGTAATATCTACTAACTGGACTTTGTTCACTGTTGTTTTGGTTTGATCAGGAGAGGTGTCCCATTTTGATCACCCAAACAGAAATCAAAATGGGTGTAGGGTGTTATTTGAAAGCTTCATAACAAAAGTCTAATCCAATACTACCAGGGATTTGAATATGTTTATGATCATTTATCTCTATAATTGTTCAACATGTCTGTCAAGCAAAATGAACTGATACAAAACAGCTGAAACTGTTTGTCTTCAGATAAGAAAAAGAACCATAAAATCATTAAATGAGGTTATGAATTTGTGATTGGGCAAATTAACCTGCAGCTAAATACATTTTTTTTTTTTAAATAGCTAAATTAAACAGTGATTGTATTATAAGGAAGTCAAAGAACCAGTAAAGACAGTTTGTGTTGTGGATAACACAAGAATTACATATCATAAGAATAAAATACAAATGGATAAACAAAATACAATAAACTAAAAAGTCAAGTTAAAATGTGAAATATCACAATTTAAAATTAAGTTTAAGTAAAAGTAATATCATGCTTAAACAGATGCAACAAACTAAAGATTTTGTACCGCATGTTAAAGCATTGGTTGTCAAAATAAACTTTAGAAGTTGGACTAAACACATTTTTTTGCTTTTTAATGGACCAACATTCTCTATTACTCTAGTTGCATAGGGTTATACTTGTTTTGCTTTATGTTTAATAGAGAAAGTTTACATATAAGACTAGGTCAGCTGGTGTTTTTAGAAACCAAAATTGAGGACCTTAAATTCTGTTCAGCAGTACATTCACAGTATACCCTGTCAATAGCAATCGGGAAATGGTAAATGTTGTAGTTCAGATAGTTAAAGCACTATCTTAAGGATAGTGCTTCAAAGTGATAAAAAAAAAAAGAGTGTCAGTTTTCTGAATTTGTGGCAAAATCAATGGAAATGCAGAATGAAGGTCTTTTTGTAGCATAAAATTGATCTTTGAAGTAATATTAAAATCTCATCCCGCCTCGTTCTTGTGAACTCAATATCGTGTCTCATCTTGTGAGTTAACATCAATAAGAATCAAATATAGCACCACATTTTTCCTTCGTTTTTGAAATACTCACTGCCAGTATTTGGAGATGAATTCTGTTTGGGGTTTACTGCCAATCCTTAATACTTTTAGATTTGTCCTGATTGACAACAAATGTCATCAACGACTGCATTTCTGTAACACACCTAAGTAGTGCATTCAGCAATCATTCATTATTGGTCGTTTTGGAGTCAGTTGTAAAAACTATAGAATTTCTTTGGTTGTTCTATGATGAACAGGACGAACCCAGCAAAGAGCCCTGGGACTCTACTGCATCGAGATGTGTTGTTTAGTCTCCTGAGTTGTTTTACACCGGGGGAGCACAGCTAGATGAGCGAGCAGAGAAGAGAGATTAGATGAACTCTTGTCGGATGAGGGTAAATACTGATGGGCTTCCATATTCCCCATTGGCCTCACAGAGCAGGTGGCCTCCATTTGCATCCTCCTTCCTCTCCCTTGTTTGTTTATATATCACAACGGCTGCAGGTGGAGATGGGATGACTGTCAAATCTGCCTAATGTTGTTCTGCGTTTCTTTAACATGCTCTGGCTTACGCATTTAATCACAAAAACACAGCAAAAAAGGGAAGTGTTTATAGAGCGTTGCCCAGTTTGTTACTGCTCAATGATAACCTCCATCCATACATCCATGCACTGTTTGGCAGTGGCCCTAAACAGCGGTAGTTTGTGCAAAGTGATGGAACGCAGACATTAAAATTCGATCTCTTGCATCAGTACATTCGGCGCTGGTCAGAATGGCAACTATAAATTGCTGGCCATTATTTTCCATTACCCACACTGACACCCACGGCCCCATCATTTCTTTCCATTTTTTAAGCCCCCCTCCACCCCACCTTACCCACTACCACCTCTTTGTCACAGTTGCGCCACATTTCCAGAGCCGTTTCATTTTTAAATTGTCCCCCAAAATACGATAACAACGCAGTCCAGCAAATCTCAGGACAGAGGCGATCTTATTAATAGCTGAGCCACGATAACAGAAGCTGTCCAAGTCCTCAGTTGTTATCTCCATCTTCAGGCACATCCTTTGCAGCGCCTTGAGAGGGGAACGCGCCGCAGCGGATGCAAAGGGGGCAACAACTTGGCGGCATGTCGATGGTATGCTGAGCAAGAGTAACGCCTTGAATCCTAAACGGAGGGAAAATATTCCTCTATCAGGGGTCTGATGGTAGACAAAATGACTAATACAGCACAAATATGAATAAATCTGTTTGTTGAGCTTCTGATGTTTTTGTTGGAATGATTAGACTGCAGAAGCATTAACTAGGTACAAGTTTGAATTTACTGTAGCCATTTGAGTTTTTTTAGCCAGCCTGGTATATTTATGGGCGGATATATGACCCCTTCTCTTAGTTGAATTAGTAGAGTTTATTTAGATCATTTAATTTATTGGAACAGACCTATCTTTTTGTAATAGTCTGAGAATTTTCAAGGTAAGGGATTGGGAAGGCCATTCCAGAAACTTTTGTGCTCTTTAATCAATCCCGAAACCAGTTTTTGATCTGTGTTGGCAATCATTTTGTTTGGACCTCACTATTCAAGTTTAAACCATGTTGCTCTTGATTTGAAGTGCAGTCCCGACCACTTTATGTCATCTGCTGGTGCCACTGGGACGGCGCAGATGAAACTTTAATTCTTCTGACAGCTTCTAACGTATTTTACCTTGACTATAATGGTTGCTACATATTCGTTTTGGAACAGGGCTAGAGTATCAGCAATTTCCAGTTAATTGGTTTGATCTTTAGAGGCTCTTGATATTCTTGAAAAACAAAATCCTAACTGGTTTTGTTTAAAGTCCATGTAGCTATAGACCTCTACAAATGTTGTATATGTAAATGTCAAGAACTCACATTAACATGTAAATGTCTAAACCAATTGCATCTCTTAAAAATGGTTCCACAACTCTACTTCTTTGATCTTCAGAGTTCCTTCAGCAGTTCAAATAAGTCATTATAGGCACCAAATTAATGTGACATTCATGTCCCTGTTGGGTGTTTACATTTTTCTTACTCCAAATGGAAAAGCTAGGGTTCCAAAGGAAATTAGTAGTTGGCACAAAGGAATGTTGTTTATGCAAGATTTAATAAGAGGAAATAAGAATTAATAGGAAAAAAGCTAAATTGGATTTAATTATCTAGAGCTGGATTTCACAACCATAGACTACAGATCAAGCAGGAAATGTGGGGAGAATACAAAGCGATGTTCTGGTCAGCTGCCAGCCAACATCAGGGATAACAGATGCACGACACGAGCGGCAGATATGACACTGTTATCATTTGCTCATTTTGCAAAATAATGGCAGGTGTCCCAAAGCAGGCAAACGCTGGCAGGAATACAGTCGACGAGCTCGTCGTAGTACCTCCACCTGATGGGTTGAAACATGAGCTGACTTGGCTGGTGACGAACTCCGTCCACACTGAACGAAGGTATCTCTTGTTTTGCTGAACGCTGAGTTCAAAAGGGCGGAAGAGTGAACTGAATCGGCGAAAGGAGTCTCGCTGCTGAGCTTTTGTTTTGACAGAAACAAACTGTTGTGACACTGCAGAAGCTCCTTTTCTTTGTTCTTAATGAGTTTATGGGTAATCAATATGCTTTTCTTGTTTGCTGACATGTGACCCAGGAGGAGGCACTGTGGATGTTGTAGTCGACTGGGTCAGTGAGGATTGGTAGTCATTTGCTCCTGCTGAGGCATTTAGGATTCCCTGTTTTTATGCAAGGGTGGAGGAAGCCAGGAAATTAAATTTGTATGAGGCCTCATACAGATTTATGAGACCTCCTTTGTAGCCTTCTGTGGAGCCTACAAAAGAGGATCACAATAGTCAAGCATATACATTTTACAAATGCATTAAAAACAAAGTTTTATACTTCAAGAAAGAATTTGACTTTCGGATCATTTCATAATGTTTTCTGTTGCTCTTTCCATGGGTTTTTCTTTCTCTTAACTTTTCATTAATACAGTTCTTGTGGAGGAGAATGCCTGTCTGCTTCACAGCTGTGAACCAGACAGTTATAAATTCCTTCCTTAATTTATAATATATGTTTTTATATTGGTCCAATTTAACATTCTAATTGTTGGGGTTTTGATAGCTGAAAAGCAGATGTAATTATTTGAAATAAACAAATGAAATACATTGTTTGGATAATGAGTCTATCCAAGTATTTCCTTTCTCTCTGGAAAGAAATTTTTTTTGTGCATCAAATCTTGTTAGTGCAGCTCTCCTTGCATGATGGATTCTGGCCTCCCGTTGCGGGTCAAAGCACTTGACCTCACCCTTTCTGAACACTTACTGTCCCATGATTTTTATGCAGCACCATTGAGTAACAGCAGCGAGTGTTTGACCCGGATCGATGTGGCTCTGCCAAGGCGGATTTCATTGAGAGACCCGCAGCCCATTGAGAAACACGGATCGAGGGTGCCGGATGTTTTCTGATTCATGCTGCTACAGTCTCGCTATATTCAACAGTCAAATCACTCTGATGAAACTGGGTTTTCTTCTCTGAAAACTGCGACTCAATGGAGCTGGCAGGGTGCAATAGAGCTGCGTTGCCATCCTCAAAAGGAAAACAACATTGAGTCTTGAATCGCCCCACACAAACATACCCTCTTCATTCAAGGCCCTCTTTTAGCCCCACACAAAGGGGGACAAAGGAGGGAGAGACTGGCATATCGGGCAAATGAAAAACAATTGGGCCAGGTGCCAAACTTAAATCAAGCGCGCGAGCTCAATAAAGCACACTGCATCGATTTGGGAGTTATTCATTATTTGTTGTGGATGTAGAGAAAGTTCCCTGGAAAATGATTCTGCTGTGCAGCTCACACTCTGAAATAAATAGTTTGACAGCTCATCGATGACCATAGAATATGATAGTAAATAGCCTAATATGGATTTATTTCCCAGTGACCCTCACTCACTCTCTCCCTCCTCCTTAAAGCAAGACCAAGCACTCTCCTGTGTATTGGATTTCTTTTTGTTTTTCCTTTTTTGTCCAGCCTACTTTCAATTTTGAAAATGAGGATTTATTTTGCCCTGCTGCTTGGCTTGAGAGAATGGATATACATCACATGGTGTTTAATATCTCTCGTGACAACAAACAGCCTTGCAAAAGCGGTAATATACAAGCAGCCAGCGCCTCAAAATGCAGAAATGGCAGCTTTGTTTACTGCATTCAGAATAAATGGCTGAGGCCCCGCTGTCACTCACAGATGGCACTTCCTCTGAGGAGGGAGGAAAACACACACACACACGCACACCCCTACACCAAAAAACTGCAGAGCTAGTGAATCGTGGTAATGCACTGGCATGGCAGCAGCCATTTTGCACAACCTCCGGAGGCGCTGATCGTCACAGGGAGGTGTTGGCATCGTCTTGGCACCGGCCAACTCCAGGCTGTGGAGTAGTAAGTGATAGCCAAACTGGAGCTTGTCAGGCCTGACGCTTATCACTTTTGACATCTGTCCGCACCACCTCGCTCCTCTCTCCCTTCACCAGCTTGCCACATAATGCTGACCTTGGGATCTCTTTCTCAGCTGCACTGCTGCCCCAGACCTCCCGCCTGCCCTCCTCAGTCTCCGCCTTTGGCACTGGTTTCATGTGCAACGGTTTGAGGCTAGCGTTTACCCTTTTAGACCTTGCCCACTGATATTGCAACACTGCTGTATTTAGATGCTTGCTCTTATCCAATTTTAGTTTGTAGCTGACAGTGTTTTTATTGTTACCCGGCATGTTGGGCAACTGCCTTGCAGAAGTATTCATACCCTGTCAGCTTGCTCATATTTTGTCACCTAAATTGTAAGGAAGAAAATGACAGATGGTTATCAATATATTTAACAACAAAGTTTTTGTATTCGCCCCTTTGGTAGCAAAATGGCTCTAGTTCAGTCAGATTGGGGGAAAATTATCTGTTAACATCATTTATACCGAGATTAAACTACACATAGGACAGTTTTATTTGCTTAGTGAGTTTTAAGGAGATTTACTTGCATGGGTTTTTAATTAGTAACTCTAAATAGTAGGAGTATATCCAAAATCATGCCACATTTTTCAGATTTTTTGGATCATATTTTAACATAAAGAAGTCCTTTTTGATCCCAGTGTTGTGTCAACCTACACTAACTGATCAATATTTCATATGTAAATGTATCCTGATAACTGTTCTGCTGCTTTTAACAAATTATTATCAATTATTAATTGATAATAATTTGTTGAAAACAATACATATATGTCTAAAAGCCAAAACAAAGTTATTTTTCTTTTCACAATTATACTGTACTTTGTGCTTGTCTATCGGATAAAATCATAATAAATTACACTTTGGGTGACAAAATCTATAGTTCAGGTAAAGGTCGTGAAAATTTTTGTGAATATGATTTTCTTTCACATTTCGAAATGATTTTTTTTTTCTTTCTTTTTTTTTTTTTTTAAAGTATATTCCTACAAAACTAAAATAAACCAGGGTGGAACAAGTTAAGTTGCCACACACAGCCTGAGTGTTGACAGGCTGCCAAGAGATGTCAGACACGCTGCGCTGTGAGGAAGTGTCACTGTAAGCGACGTATATCGTAGTCCTTTAGGCACCTAAAGAAAAGGTCAGTATGGCAAGCACAGGCGAACGCACGCATGTCCATATGGCATCTCAGATCAGCTTCTGTTGCATTTCCCTCACCCCCCCTCGCTCTCTCTCTAAGCTAAGCAGTTCAGAATCCCCAGCCTTGTGTTTGCTCAAAGCAGCTGAAGTTGAAAGCGGGCTTGTTGGACCCTGACATTTCTCAAAGTCGCATCTCAGTTTAGCTGAATAATTCCTGCGACTGAGTCGCAGCTTTTATCAAAATCCACAAAAACACAACGGAGCATCTCTTTCTCCTGTTGCCTCCCGTCCTACATTATTCTGCTCTGACTCATCGGCAGCCCTCACCCCCCTGGCCTCCCTTACGAGGTAATTAAGCCCCTGGTTGTTTGTTTAGCTGTCTGCGTGTGTGTCCTGTATAAAACACACGAGAAAGAGGGGAGGGGGTGAATATGTTCTGCCTACCATAAACCCACTGAAACAGCAGGACACGAAGTGGTGAGGAGGGGTCGGCTGTGCGTGCATGTGTGAGTGTGTGTGCACTAATTAGGCAGGCAGACGTGTCTGTGCTTCACTGGGCAGCAGCCAGCTGGGAGCATCTGGAACCGTCTTTCATACTCGCTACACACAGTCTCTCACACACATGAAATTAGAAAAGATGTCTACCGAGCTTCAACAGGATAAAAGAGAGTGGAAGTCAGGCGTAACCGGTTGCATTTAGGTCTACATACATTTGAAGTACCCTTCTCCCCCTGAGTTAAAGAAACTATGCCATTCCAACACTCCACCTCCCAGAAGACCTAAATACCACCAGTCAACAGGAGAGGATCTTCCTTCCTTCCCAAGAAGAACAAGAATTTACTTTGAAAGTGAGGTCAGCATCTCATATGACCTCATAGATTTGGAGTTGGGGGCTTTAAAATAAAAATCCATATCCAACTTCATCTCCGTCTGTAGACGTTTGTATCTCTCCAGTCCAGTTGCTGTTCCTGCGTCAGTGAGGGGCTGAGATGCACCGCTTCCATCTGCATTGTTGTCAAAAGCTGTAGGGAGAGGCTGAGTAAGTTAGAACTCAAACTGAGCTTGCACGTTCAGTATTTCTTCTGTACGGAGAGCTCAATGAACCAGTTGAAATAGTGTTTCTCTGGGCTATTGATTAGCTGGTTAGGCCATGAAAAGCCAGGGACAACAGAGCCACTCAGCTCCCTTCCCCCTTCTTACCAAAGGATGTTTTTGTTTTGTTGCTTACTCCATTTTAATTCCCGTTTTTTTTTTTTTTTTTTTAAGTTTTGAACTAAATTATTTATTCCCCTAGTAGAAGCGGTCGATACAGACTACATTTTATTGTGATATTTTGTTGTACCATTGTGGTAATAATAAGTTATCCCATCAAATTTGACCAGCCTCTTTGATGAAATTCTTCCCAACAACTTAATGCTGCCACCGCCTTTCTTCACAATTCAAATTGTGTGCAGGGTGATTAAATTACTCACAAGTTGACTCTGTTTACGAATTGGGTGACATCTGAAAGCAGTTGGTTTAATTTGAAACTACTTGGCTGAATAACCTGCATGACACTTGATCAGATTTTGGTTATCACACAAAAAATAAAAATAATATATATTAAAAAAGCCACTTATAATTTACCCTTGTAATACTTTATGTTGGTCTATCTACCAAAATCCCCCCAAAAATTGCGTAGATGTGATGTATGTTATAGTAAATTGACTTTTTACTTGGTGTGCTTCTCAGTGATTTAGATCACAGCAAACCCAGCTGTTCAGTCAAGGGCCGCTTCTTTTATTAGCCTGGAGTAGCTGACCCGGCAGGGCATGTGAGAGAAGAAGGAGAGGTTGGCAGGGAATGCAAGGGCAGCGGGGGGCACAAATTTCCCAGCTGTTAGTCCACAAACTTTGCCTCCCTGTCAGAGATTAAGGACGTCAGCAGCAATGGAAGCGGCCACGTAGAGGTGAGACAGGACAGCTGATGCAAAATGTATTGATATGGCTCTCTTCAAGGGGAGGGTGGTAGTTTACAGGGCTCCCCGACTCAAATTCCTGCTGTTTTAGGCTTTAGACTAGATGGACGAGGCTGAATCCCGTTACCTAGCGTTGATCCTAACTCTGCTTGAGGGTCGGCTTTGACTTTACAAAATCAGACACCTCTTCAGGAAACTGACAGGCAGCAGCTGTTGATGATTCCTTTTAGGGAAACAAGATGATATGCATCTAGTCTGCTATGCAAATGGTATTACAAGTTATGTTCTAGCCTGATGGACCACACAAAATGCTTTTACATCATAAACTTCTCTCAACCATGCATGCCTGAATTTGCCCACACTTAGATAAACATCCGTACACTGATTTGTAGATTTGTAGACAACTGCCCGAGGGCACTCTGACACATTACACAGGACAACCTGGAGTCAAACTGGCAACCTCCTAACTGGCAAACGGTACACAAAAGATTTTTTTGTTATTGTTTTACCCAAGACACCAAACATAACACATCTAATGCTAGTTTCTCTGGATGCTCATGAAAAGAATTACACTAGCGATATAGTGGAAAATTATATCTGTTTCAGACACAATCCAGCAAGCGTGCATTGTCTTAAATACTGAAAATCAACCTCTCTTTGTATTTACTGCTGCTTTTTGCAGTCCTGTAAGCCGGGGGAAAGTAGAGTAATGTTTGTTCTACAGTACGCAGCAATAAGTGGAGGACAGCTAATCAGTGCTTCTTTAAACAGCCAAATTTTTCCTTTTTTGTAAGCAAGAGAAATGACAAAAATAGCCTTTTTCTGCCAACTGACCAGCAGTAAACAGGCGGGGGAGGGGCAGCATCGCATTACTTTATGCTTTCACCAGCAGAGAAAACTTATTAAGTAATCCTGACACTTTTTCTGGCTTATCATCAACTGGACCTTAAGCTCCAGTGCTACAGAAATACTTTTTTGTGATATTTTAACTTTTTCAATTATTGAAATATCTTGATTTCAAGCCATCCATGATAGAGACTTGACCACTTTATATGGGGAATGGTGAAACAGGAGCCTCTCAAAGTCACAATTCAGCAGGCATTCATTGTTTTAAACCCCTGAAAATTGTCCTTTTTTTTATCCTGAGTAATATATATGTATATATATATTTTTTCTTCAACCAGCCCACAAACCCTTGCCGCCTCTCAGTCTGTTGAGGGCTGTTTTACTAGTGGGCCAGTGGTGCAAATGGACGCTGGGGGACCTGAGTGTAAAATTATATTTCAAGCTGTATAACCAGACCTCCGCTGTGCCATTTTAATGACATTATTTCATTAAGTTTGCATGGATAGTTTTCCATCCTTTACAGCTACTCCTCTACCCCCACCCCTTTCTATCTGCTTCATAGCTAACCACACTGGAAACTGAAAAGACATCGGCATGGATGAGAAAGGAACAGAGTGCTGCCATTTTGTGTGGTTAAATTCATGGTGACAGGCAAATATGTTGTTTTAGAAAAGTGTTTTGCTAAAGGAATCAAAAACACATCACATTCTTCTGCTCATGGAGTGTTTTTAAAATGTTTTACTTGAGGTTTCTGACATATCTTTGCTCTAAGACAGAATTTCCGTAAACATGCTCATAATATTGGTAATGTAATTGCATATTTATGAGAAATAAGTGTCACAGTGATTAAATTTACTTGGAGCCGGCTCTGCAGACTGCAAAAGAAATTATATAAAACATAAAAAAAAAATCTCAGTATTTCCTTAAAAATCTGCCTCTAATTTTGCTGCCAACCTTCTTCACTTTGGTTCTGGATTATTTTAATTACAGTTTTAAAATCTGTTTGACAATTTGTTCCCAAGTCAGCAGTCACGGAAGATATTTTGAGCAACATTCATGCTCAGAGCTAATATGGACTTCATTACTAGAAGTTGGAGACCAATGTAGCTCAGCGGCCCTAGACAAGTAATTAGAGTTCACACTGAGACCTGGCTCTAAAATACAGTCATTATCCCAGCAAACATACAACCTTTCCAGGTCACATCACTTTGTCTGCCACTGTAAAAATAGTTTATTTCTGCATCGTGCCACCATTATGGCAGCCCCAATCTACTCGCCAGCATTTTATGGGGCACAGAGCAACCGGGGGGGGAGCAACTGAGAGATTCAATAAAAGTGTGGTAAAACAATCGGCTCGGCTCGAGTGGGATCATTTCTGTCTGGGTTTTGTGCCTGAATATGGCAGCGTTCTCTTCACTGGCGTCCAGGTTGCAGGCATCGAGTTGTTTTTCATCCCAGTTAAACAAAGGGCTCATGAGTGGAAACCCCAGGAGAAGGCATGAATTTCTTTACAGCCCCCTTCAGGGCTAATCAGCCACCTCGCAATGAAACTCTAGTGTTTATGCTGTCCCTTTTCACACAGTGGTGTCAGTGGATGGCTGTTTACAAGCTCGGGAGGTCTTGGTGGGAATGAAACTTGTCTCGTCTTGATGATTACTGACAGAAAACAAGGCCTTAATGTGAGAGGACAAACATCAGCTCCACAATATTTTTCGATAACTTTAGCCTGAACTTAAAAAAAAAAAAAGAGAAGTAGTTGGGGAAAAAATGTCAAAGTAGGGGAAAAATTAGAGAAAAAATAAATTTTCCTGACATTTGCCTAATAGCTCCACACAACTCTCCATCCATTCAACAACCAGCTGTCTGTCATTCATCTGTTGATGTGCTATTTATTTAGTGGTCCAGGCAACCCTCTTATCTGAGTGTTGACCCATCCATCTTCATTCCTTCCACCCTTTGCTTTAGGAATTGGCTAAAGATAACTGAGCAAGGAACCCTCAAAGAAAGAAAAAAAATATTTCTGTACAGCTGATCTGATTTTTCTTTTCAGAAAAATCAGATCATAATTTTTTATTTAATTTTGCTTTTTTTTCCGCAGAACTCCAAAATCAGCAGTATTTTTGCACTATTTCTCTGTAAGCAGCACAGTATAATTTTCTGTATAAAACACTATCTGCTTTATTTTTTAAGTGCCATAGGTTACAATAACGGTAGCCATTAAATACGATGTGAGGACACTTCAAAGTTGAATCGGTATATTACTGCGGGTCATGAAAATACATAATCTTTCAACATTTTGGTGGCTTGGCTCATCCTCACCATTTTCTTCAGCCCGTTTGATTTGCATGTGTGGACATATAGGAGGAACCTCCTTAGACGTTCACACACGCATCCAAAAGATGTACTCTCTAAGTCAATATTCAAATTCAATCAAACCACCAGGGGGAACATGAAGAAAATGACAATTGCATCTACACAACTTGCACTGGTGCTGATTCAACATTTAATTAAGTCAGCGCTTGACATTTGACCCCTACTTAGGGCAATGTTTGCTGCGAGGGCAGCATATCACTGTCTGGACTGTCTGTCTGAAGTCGTCCCAAAGACACAAGTCAGCGTTTGATGGAAGGAATATGCTGCATAAGCTCCTGGTGGTGAATCTGCTCTTGTTCCCATTGTGTGTTTCTGTTTTTCTCTCTTCTACAAGTCTGCCATTGTCTTCTCAGCCCACTATTGTTTAATGCATGCTGCTCATTAGGCTAGACAATGGCTACTTATGATGAAATGCCATTCAGGGCAATATGTCAGCAAACCTCTGGGATGAAAGATGGGAGAGTGGCAGCAGGAAGCCGTGTGCTTAGAAATTAATATATGGCCAGAGGGCGGCAGCCAAAAGGAAAGCCAACTGAATGTTAAAGACACAATGTCCAAGGAAAATTTTACAACTAAAGAGGAAGATTTAAAGCTACTGTGATTTACAGAAATAGTCACATCCCTTGTACTTTATCAAATTTTGCCATGTTTTGTCAGGATAACTACTAATTGTTCACTTCACAAATGTGGCTTTTCAGGAGTAATGACCAGAACAAATTCATTTATGAAAGAAATCCATAGAAATTACCCTTTAAAAACCATGAAGGAAATACTGTAAACTACAACTCATTATTACAGTGTACCCTAATCTGTCTTTACAGCGAAGCATGGGAGGGAAATCCTGGAATAAATCTGGTTAGAGGCAGCAAAAGACTTGACACTGGTCCAGCAGAACAACGACCCTAAACAGACCACAAAGGACACAGTGGAATGGTTTAGACTGGTTTAGACACTCATGTGTTTCAATATTCCACAAATATACTGAACAAAGTCCAACTGAAAATCTGTGGAAAATATACTGTTCATCTCGTCACTCAAAAAAACTAACAAAAACAAAAGAACAGGTCTTTAACATTGATGATGAGTCCAGTGAGTCGAAGTGTCCTTTCCCTACTTGCTGTTCAAAACTAGCAGAACAAGCAGTGCCCCTCTTCCATTAAAAGCCCCAGCCACACTGGTGCAGCCCCATCCAACGTCCCCTCGCTCCCCCTTCCCCTTACATCACCGTGTCTGGAGGTAGGAGGAGGGGAGGGCCGCAAGATTAATGACGGTGCTAACCACGTATTTATCATCCGACTGGAGAGTAATGCGACACCTTTCTAATCTGAATATATTTCATTGGGCTGTTATGGCACCCAGCCCTGGGCCCCGTGTGCGTGTGTTTCTGAGTGACTGGACGTGAATTTGAATGTTAATCGTATCTTCATGGGCTCGTGCGTATGAAAAAGTGCGCTCTTGTAAATAGGCACGAGATACCCAGCCATCCGCCATAAACGCTGTCTGTTGTGGTCAAAACAGGCCTGTGGTAATTAGATAAAGATGAAGCTCCTCCTTTTAGTACTTTGGGGCTGCGCTCCAGCTTCAGATGCTCTCCTCTGATTCTAAGCTGCCTTATCAGGGGATCGCATCCTTCTCCATCCTCCTCTCCTTCCGATTCTATTGCTACTTATTTTTTGGCACTCAGCAGAAATCAAGATGGATGTGTACCAACAAAGATGGGGAGATAGGGACTGCACAAGGCACAGATTGGACCTGATACGGCTCACATTGGGAACCTCCGTTAGATTCACCGCTCTGCTACCGAGACCAGAGAGGTGCAGGTTGGACAATAATCTGCACTGGGAGATTGCAAACACACACTCTCTTAAGTGGGAAATCTGTACACAGTTTGGCAAAGGAACAAGACCTAAGACTCAAAATGATGTTATACCCAGCCTTTTTAAAAAGATTTTCCTTTTTTATTGTTGTAAACCTGTAAAGTTAGGCACCAGATGATTTTCTTAAATTTTGTAGCAGTGAGACCTGCGCATGTTTGGTCAAACTATCATTACTTAGTTGTAAAATTAAAGCCAAAGCAATTGTTGACACATTAAAAATATTTTAAGCAGCCTGGTCTAGTTGATGATCAAATTGAGTAACAATGTAAAAATATTAAAAAAAGGAAAAATATTATAGCTAAAACAAGTCAAAACATTAACTTTTAACTCTATCCTATTAAGATTACCCGTATGTGTGCAAACATTTTACTCGGCATTCACACCAAGTACAAGGTCATAAAAAGAGTTGCTGCTTAAAGAGAGCCTACATGTTTGCACCTGTTGGATTCTGTACTTGAAATTAAATGTCTTGCTTTTTCTCGTGCTCTCTGTTAATCAGCCATTTGTGTAAATATTTGCAGAGTTCATTGTAAGGCAGGCAAAGCCAGGCAGTAAAATCACTCAAGGATCTTTCTTTCAACAGATGGATTTAAATGAGACTTTCCACAAATTAACCTTCCACCGACACGAGTTTACATTAAAGCAATCACGACAGGTCAAAGCAGCGCTTTAAACTGATGTAAATGAAAGACTATTCAAAGCCAAATTTAATGCTTAACATGCTGACAGCAGCTGGAGAACTCCTCCACTATATATTAGTTTCTTAGAAACGCATGTAAAATAAAACATTGTATTTATGTTTCCTGGACGGTGTACAAACACACTGTGTTCAACTCATCAGCAGACCGTTTTGATGCTGCAGAAGCACAAGCAGTGTAATGTCATCACAGCCCTGAGCGTCTTTGGCCAGACTTCACATACGAATCCCAAAGGTGGTGGTGGGGGTTTGGGGGGCAGTTTATCTGTTGCAGTCGAGCAGCTGGTGTCTGCCCCCCCAAGGCTCCAACAGCCCCGAGCTTTCATTGCCACTTCAGATGCGAGTCGTTTAGCGAACAAGTCAATCATGTGAGAGGCAACTGTTCGCAACTCGCCAGCGTCCCCGCTGACCCCCTGATATAGCAACTGTGTGTGTTGAGGGGGACAAGCAGGAATCATGGCATGACAGGTCATGGAAGAGTCGGGTCAAATTCGTCATCAGCAAAATATTTGGGTCGAGAACTTTCCTCGGTTGGTTACGTTGGATGAAACTGTTTCTGATGACACAGGATCAGGGGAACCCACTCAGCAGCCCAGTTCTGCCTGGGACCAGTGCAGAGTTTTGGACTCCAGCATTAGATATGTATTTATAGTTATAGATTTACTGGGTCCAACCAAATAAGGACCCAGTTATGTTGCGGAACTGCAAAAGAATGTGTTGCAACCAATAAAAAATGCACTAGTGTTGCTCTCTGCCAGGTTGCTTTTATGGTCTTAAAGGGGGGTATTATGTATTTTCCAGGCACTTGGTGGCCTTTTATAGCACAATCAAGAAACTATGCTACCTTAATTCATTGTAAAATGCTATACATATAAGTAACTTGGAAGAATTACAAAAAACTATCCTTGGTCTCTTTAGGACACTCTAACTTCAGCATGTCATCCCACCAGTGTTCCTCCATGATGCTGTTTACAACTGTTCTCAGAAGTAGTTTGTATGATAAGTGCAGTATGTTAGCTAATGAAGATCAACACGTTGATCGGTCTTATCTGAATGGCATGTCCTCCAGTTTTCTGGTTTTGAAGAATAGTTTAGAGAAATGGGCCTGAATATTTTTCAGTGGAAAATTATGCTAGTTAAAGAATTTTTTAAACTTTTTACCATGACGTTGCTTTGCATTCTGGGAAGAAAAAAAAACTAACTTCAGGCTGTTACCATTTACTTGATTTGTTTTGTCCTTCATTTTGTATGTTGCTCAATTAAATAAACTTTCAAGCCAAACAAAAATCCCCACAAATCCCCACAATGCATTTTGAACCCCTCTCTTACACCCGCTTTTAATTGAAACTACTGAAGGTTGAACACCTCATCTCTACTCATAGTCATGAGTAAACATGGGAAAGTTCCCCTTGTTTACTCATGACTATCAGTTTCTAAATGTCTGCTGGATTTACTTGCACAAATGCGTGCCGGGGCTAAATGCAATGTAAACAGAAAACAAGCGAGGGACCTTGCTGCTAACAAGGTAACCCTTGAATTCAAGGTGACGGTCTGTTGTGGATCCAAAACGCAGACACAAGCATATAGGTCCTAGCATCCTTGTGTCATCCCCGACCCACAAGCATGCACTGACAAGTACGTCTCTCCTCTTTTCCCTGGCAAAAAAAAAAAATCTCTGTGCCAGTCTCTTAATGAAATGCTCAATTAGGGTCTTTAAATAGGTAATTATTCAGTACCTAATCCCTCAGCTCCTGGGCCCCTATCTCATTTAGATGACACTAACGTGGGAGGGGCAGGCGCTTGGGCCGTAGCTTCTGTCATCAAAGCCCCTTGTGGTGGCACAGGCAGCGCTGTTAATGATAAGGCACATCCAGGCAGTCAGTCAGCGGCTCCCGGTGAGGCCCGCTGACAGCACGGGAGATGGCAATGTCAGGCTTGACAGTGTCTTAATCATGTTTGTGAGTGTTCGGGGGCGGATTGCACGAGGTGGGGCGAGATTATACGGAGGCTTCTGAGAGGGAGTGAGACGAAGGGTGGGGAAAACTCTCTATTTATGGCGTGTGCAAGTTCATGTACGTCTTTTTTTCCGCAATTACCACGCTCGTTTTACATAGAAAAACGACACGGAGACAGAAAAATCACTCCTAAATGTCAAACCGACCATGCTGCTTGATGCCGGGCGTGGACACAGCAGTCCTGATTTCTGTATTCTGACATTTGTCTGAAGGTGGCATTTGATTTGAATTTCAATCTTCAAGCTGTGGCTCCAGAGCTGGATTATTTATTCATTTTCCACCAGCATAATAAAACGTCTTGTTCATGGTGTTACAATATACCATTCACTGTCAGAGAACCACGCTTGTTTGGTTGCTAATGTTGCGGCGGCAAGCATTAGTCTTGGTGGAACGACAAAGGGGAGAATTGTTGTGTTTGCCTTGCGGGTGAACCATTGCTTTACCCTCCACGGAGTTGCGCAAACAATCCCCCCTCCCCCACCGCCTATTTTTCTGAGAACAATAGGTTTTTTGAGCTGCAACACCTTTCAAGGACGTCCAAGGCCTAATGGAAGTTTAGCTTTTCAAATCTAATAATCCCAGCACCAACATCAAAGTACTCTGCAAACTTCAGTAAGGATCCTTTAAATATTAAAACAACTCTTAGCCCAGGTCCTCTGATAGCCTTATCAGGAAATAGATGGAGGGGCAGAAACAACACAATTTAATCTCTGTGGATTCAGCAAAAACATATCTGTGATCATATTATTTTCTCGCATTGTCCTCAGCCGGTGACACTGATAAATTTTCCATACAAAAAGGTTTGGGAAGCCATTGGTTTGTTTTAGTTGTTGACTCAGCGTCTTCAAAATACAGAATCCATACAGGTGACTTAGTAAATAAGAATATCATTAAAAAGTTAATTTATTTCAGTAATTCATTTCAAAAAGTAAACCTCATTTTATATCGTCATTGTTGTGTTCAGTGCATTTATTTCTGTTAATTTATTTAGATTATGGTTTACGCATAATGAATTTAGAGGGAAAAAAAATCTTTAGAAAATTTGTGTTATAAAAGACCAGTTCAATAAAGCATTTTTAAGACATAAATGTTCTGCTGTGGACAACACAATCATGAGGACTGCTGATTTGCCCATCAGACACCTTCCATGAGGAGTGCTGTATCCAAATGTGTTACTAGTAAGTTGAGTGAAAAATAAAACTGTTAGAACCCAACAATCCAAATGGACTGAATGTCCTGTTAACAGTGCAGTAGCACCACAGGCTTATGGCATTCATTGCATGTCACATTGATGAAGTAATTTATGCATACCTAACAAATGTGCCATACAATACACCAGAGGTTCCCAAACTGTGGGGTGCGCCCCTTAGGGGGGCCGCCGTGCCATTGCAGGGGGGGCGCGGGTGAATGGAAAATAAAGAAATAAAAAAACAACAATGAACGCTGTGCGAGTGGGGGGGGCAGGTAGGCGGGCCGTTTGAGTGGATGGAAGAGTACAACAGGGAGTCTCTAAGAATCTCTTTCTACCCTCTGGGAACACATCGTATAACAGGAAGTCCGTATCACACAGATCGTTCAACCAGACAGCCAGAGTCTAACTCTCCCTATTTGTAATCCATACGGGGGGTGCCAGAAAATGTTTTGAAACCACTGGAGGGGACCCAGGAGAAAAAGTTTGGGAACCACAGCAATACACTGACATGCTGTTCAGGAGGCAGGCATGTATGATGTAATAATACTCCTGCTGGACTCTTTGTCTTGTTATTTGTCCCAAACCATTTATTGATGGTTGTTTCACATTCCTCTAAACATTGTTCTTTTATGCCACATTTTTTCCTTCCAATAAGCTTTCCATAAATACTTTTGTATACAGTATGCTGTTTCATAAGAAGAATCCTTTTTAGTTGGTTTTGTGTGTTGAAATGTCTAGGAAAGTCGACTTAAGGACTTTCTTAGACTTATTAAACCCATATTATCAGCACAAATAAACACTTGAAATATGTCACTCTGATGGAAATTAACCTACATATCAGTAGTTTTACTTTTTAAATTAAATTACTGGAACAAATGAACTACTCAATATTACATTTCATTGTCATTCTACATTTAGGAAGGAACTTGATCTTGTGTACCTACCAAGTCATATGTATTGTCACAGGGGAAGCTGGAGTCCATCCAACAGTGAACGGGAGGGAGAGCCAAAGTACACGACACACATGAAGCGCATAACTATCCATGCCTGCCCAAGTCCAATTCAGATTCACGATTTAACCTAACATTTGCATTAACAGCTAGAGAAGCCTCATGAAAACTCGGGGAAAAACAGGACAAATGCACAAAGGAAAGGCCACAGTCAAGATTCAACCAGCAACCTTCCTTTTTTCTGTGATGCATCGCTGTTAACCACAGTGGGGCTTTCAAAGAAAAAAACAAGGCGTAACATTTAGGTTTGGGAAAGTTGAGTAAAATTTGCATTCAGATAATTGAAGATAATCAGCATTTTAATTAATTTAATGCCCTATGAGTGTTGCATGTAAGCCCTGGGCGCCCGTTTACATCCTTCATGTAAGCCTAAGTAGACGATTTCCATACCAAATGCTTTGGCGTGTGTACAAAAGGCTCTAAATGTCAGTAACAAACAATGCACCTCAGTGTCCAATTGTTTCAGGAGAGATAAGGAGGCATATTCTTGCTGACTTGTGTCATATGTTTTGGGGGTGAGGGGTGCAAATCCCTGTGCTGCATTTTTTCAGTTATTCTCAGCTGAGCTCTGTTGCCATGTGCTGTGCCATGTCGGCAAGTGGCAGAGAGGAATGTTGTTTTGTCTGTTCGGGGGCCCTCTGTACTTTCCATAAAGCGATGTGAGCTCCAGCTAGGAACCACCTCCCTCTCGCCCTCCTTCCTCTCTCTAATGTTCCTCTGCCTCTCGGAAGTGAGATTATTCATCCTCCCACAGACCGTTGGTGTGCTGGGGGTAGATGTCAAAGTGCCAGCAGCATGTGGCGTAAAAGGCTATGCGTGCTTGTGCTCTGGCTGTATGCGTCTATCCGTGCAAATGAATGCCCGAGTCCATGTTTCTTAGCGCGTCTGTGTAGGAGTCGTGCATTTTTATTTTAAAGCGGCATGTATTTCTTTGTATGTGACCCTGATCCTCAGAGTGAGATTTTAAAGATGGAAAGAATTTGGTTTAATGTTACTCATTCTTTGTCATGATTCCTCGCTAAGTTATTCACAACCCTTGAAAGCTTTCATATTTTGCCACAATGACAAATTTAATTGTACTTTATTGGCGTTTTATCTGCTAGACAAGCACAAAATTGTGTGTACTTGGAAGATTAAGGAAAATGACAGTTTCCGATTTCTTTACCGGTAAAGTTGGGCTATATTCCCCTTGATTCTCAGACTTGGATTAAATGTGATGGAACAAAACCAAGTCACAAGATCTGGACTTTGACTAGGTCTTTGAGTTAAACCATCCAATTGATTCACAAGGTATTTTTAGTGCCACTGTTGCTGTTGATGGGCGAGCCTCTAGCTTCTCAGCCACCACTATGTTTTATCTTTGGGATGCTGGGTTCACAATGTTAGACTTTCTATTTCACGCAGTGTCACGTGACAAAATATGAACCAAAATTCAATGCGTGCACAAGAAGCAGCAGCTTTTCCTTGTCTTTTTCCTCTTTATTCCTCTTGCATTCCCCTCCGTTGCAGGTTGCAGGTACAAGCGAAGTGTGAAAATGCTGGCAGTGGCTGCCACACAACAATGCATCCTCCTCCCCTCATCTGTCCACGGTTCCTCCTCCTCCCTCTTTGCTCGCCACCTCTGGCTCGTTGCACTTCTTATCCATTTTATTTCCAGCCCTCATCTCCACCCTCTTTCCCCTTCTGTTTCACCCCCCAATCCCTCCCAGCTTCATAATATGTAACATGATTTAGCCCTTCCCTGTTCATGCGGCGTAAATTTAATCCTAGCCATTCTAGGTTGGCTGCGGCTGCTGGTTTCCCCCCTTTTTTTCTCATTTCTTCCCTCCTATCCCGACACACTCGCTGCTCCCCGACACAATAGACTCCTCGAGATTCAGCCTGTTTGCATGATAACACGTTCGTTCCTCACGCCAATCGCTGATTCACAAGGTCAAGCACAACTCAAGTGGCACACGCTCTTCCTATAGAAGCCTCCCACGCCGTGACAAAACAAACGAAGCAGAAGAGAAAGGCGTCCCAAAAATATAAATGAATAGTTTTCAACATCTGAGTGAGCTCTGTGGCGGTTTTTATCTGCAGCCCATTGGAAAGACATTAGAGGCATCCATTAGCAGCCGTCGGGAAGCGTGTTTACCAGTGTCAACAAGGTCAGAGGAGGTGGTCCAAACATGAAGACAGAGATAAAATAGTGCTGCTCTAAGTTCTCTCGTGTCCCCACAGATTGTTCAGTTAGGTCCATTCACCTTGCATTGTGCTTTTGATATTGTTGGGATGCGTTTAAAGGGAGTGGCACGGGGGGATTATCAGTCACCATATCACAGGGTCAGGGTCTTGCACCGTGGGCACAATCCATCTGAATCTGGCAGGTGAAGCAGGTGAGGTAGAAAGATGAGGGAAAAGGAGAAAAGAGATGGCAAGATGGATCAGTCAGAGAGGAAATCCAAGGAGAGGATGTTAGAGACAAAGATTTTGTAGTCAGACTAAAGTCAAGGTCTGCGTAGGTGGGCTGAACCTACCACTCCAACAAGGCAGCAGTTTTCAAATCATGAACACACCGTCCTTCACTTGAGCTTTTCATCTAAAATATTAACTCTGCAGAGATTTCGTCTTGATAAACGTAGATGCCGGTCTTCAGCCAGAGGCTTCAGAAGCTCACATCAGGATGACGTTCATATTCTCTTTGGGACAGCTGATAATTTCTCTTCTGCTGCACAGAAGTTGAATTGTGAATTTTCTTTAAACCGTATAGAGTTAAAATTATACAAATGTATACATACAGCTTTGTTCAAAACATATCCTTCTTCCTCTTTTTCTTCATTTGCATTCTTTCTTTTTCTCTTTTTCCTTCTTTATGTATTTATATCTTTCTTTGTCCTTTTCTTTCTTTTTCTTGTATACTGTGTATGCTTAAAGATAAAACCTACATTTTTTTTAAAGATTTTTTTGAGGCTCTAGTGGCCTTTATTTGAAAGTAGCTTGACAGGAAATTAGGGATGGAGAGAGGGAGAAGACATGTGGCAAATGTCGCCAGGCCGGGAATTGAACCTGCGACTACCGGCATGAGGACTAAAGCCTCCATATGTAGGTTGTGCTTTGCACCTGCGCCACCACAGCACCCCAAACCTACATTTTTAAATTGCGTTTGTTTCCTGTAATCATTTTAGAGTTTGCCCCCATTATTCTACAACATGTTGTACTGACACTACAGCCAGCAGAAGGCTTTGAAACTCAGCAATGTCACGCACGCTGTCAAGCCTGGCGGTGTCAGCATCATGTTGTGCTTCTGCTTCGCTGACAGTTGTAAAGGTGCACTGCACAAAATGGATGGAGTCGCCATCCATTTTAACTTCACCTCCGTGACATAGCTAGATGATTGAAAGTTTAACTTTGTGTTCCGGGTGGACAATCACTCTAAACACAAAATAAAGCTTCAGGTCTTCTGAAACCTGCAACTTCATTCCTGTTGGAAATGTGTGGAGTAATCTGAATGAACTCCACCAAGACAAGTGGTCAATTATCCAACCACATTTATGTTAGAACCTTACAGATTGCTACTAAAAGCGTGTTATTTTTCTACCAGCTTGCTCAGAAACATTTACCCTAATGTTAGTGAAGTTATATGCATATATTTAAGGTTATGTATAGTTTTGATCACGTTTGGATTTTAGGTTGAGATTTTGGGTAAAATGCTATTGAAGCAGTGTTACAATTTCACCCTAAAACAGATGAGTTTAACTGCTTGTAGAAGAAAAATGATCCCCAAGGAGGTCTCAACATTATCATTGGATCAATTACAGCTTTCACACGCTGTAACAACAGAACTTAATTGTATTTCTGCCACAACATTACACATTTCAAAGGATTTCCTGATAGAAAAATGGAAACCATTTGGAAATCTGATAGTAATTTACGACATGACACATGAGCGAGATTGGACCGTGATAGCTCCCATCCTATCGTCGCAGCAGGTGCTTTTAAAGCAATTATTAGGCAGACAAATGCCACCAGACCCAATTAGCTTCCTGCTGCGTGCTTCACGTCGATGGATCTGTTCACAGCAAAGCAACATATAACCACACTAGAAAAACAGGAGCAGCATCAGGAGCATTTTTTTCATCTGAGGCTTAAATCCCTTTCTTTCTCAAACAGAAAATCTCGCGGTGCCGCCCCCGAAAGACCCTGAGAGGCCTCCTTCAGGGAGGTCAGGGGAGGCAATGGGGGGCAAGAGGTTGGTGGGGGAGTTGAGTAAATAAGTCAGCATAGCAAATAAACTCCTCTGATGTGCTGTTGTCAGGGTCTTTCATGTGGAGGATACACTGGAGGGCATAGCTTAGCCTAGCTTTAGGGATGTTATTACACATGCCGGCTGATCAAGAGCGATGTGTGAGAAACGGCCTTGTCACTCCGTCTTAAATCACATCAACGCGGGCGGAGGAAGAAATGAAAATACAGGAAAAAGCTACTACAGAGCTCAGGGAGCAAAGGAGTGAAGCTCATAAAGGAAAGAAAATAGAAGTTGACAAAGTCCTTAGGAAAAAAAAGACCAGATACAGTTTTAAAATAGCTCTGTCATCAGAAAAAAAACACTAATGTAACAAAAATGAATATAAAAAGTATTGAAACGTTGTAAGTGAGCATAGATCTCTGAAGGTTTGCTCTGCTTTCAGGTTTCTGAAATGGGGTTCTGTGAAACTATTAGATTTCACAGAACTCTAATAAAATGCTATCTGTAGCAAGATAGCAATTTAATCAAAGCCAGTTTGGATAAATGTGTATGACACAGACAGTTTGTAACAACTCTCTGTGTGCAGCAATAAGTAAGGGAGGGGCGGTACTGCTTTACTCTGTGCTCTATACAATGAGCGAAAACCCCAGTCACTCCGTAATTTTCTCTGGCTTCTCTTCAGGATAGACGTGAAACCGTGGAAACGATATGATGGAAAATGTTTGGCAAAAATCTCTTATTTTGAAAAAAGTCATTTATTTATCTAATTTTAGGTTGAACTGAGGAGATTTTAAGAGTGCATGTAAGGTACCAAGTTCTCATAACCTCTCCACAGAACCCGTCCATCACACCAAAAATCCAGGAATATAGAAATGTGTATCTCTACATACTTAATACAGAAATCAAAATTTCACCCACATTCTCTTTAGGATTCAGTTTATATGAGTTGGTCATAGTACTTGTCTTAGTATTTTAATGTGTCTCAATCAGTAAGTCAGCTTAAAAAGACCTTTTGCAGCTTTGCACCCCCCAGTCCTGCATATGACGTTTTAAGAAAAAAGGGAAAGCAGAGTGTGGAATGTAATTATTGCATTCTTTAACTTCTGAAGTCTGTAGGGAATGAAAAAAGTCCAGCCTCACAAAAGTGATTTTGCTGTGCCTGGCTGGGCGTGATACTGATTATAACGCAGTGCAGTGCCGCTCGCTTTCTATTTCCTTTTATTTATGCCTTTTCTCTCCTTGCTTCTGTTTGGGTAAATTACAGAGGATTTGGCCTTAATAGATTTGGTGGCGTTTTTGCTGCTGTTTAGGTTGTGCGTTAGGACAACATACGCAACTCTGTTTCCTTTAAGATCAATTTGGTCTCTGCGTATGAGTCTAAAACAGAAAAAAAAGCCTCACCCCATTTATGAATCGCCTTTAGCTACACTGCGTAGGGTTTCTCAGCTTGGACAAAGAAGCAGTATAAAGTTGTACTGCTGAAAATGTAACGCGTGACATCACTGCTAGAGCGTTTCAATTGCTTGGCTTTATTTCAGGTCCTCTCTACTACTACCGCATGTGAGTAAACATAGAAATGCATATTAGCTGCAAAGCTGACGTTATAAACTCACTGCTTCGGGACCCTCATAACTATTCACCCTGCGTTTATCCCCATAATAAGTTTATTGCTGTATGGCTGCAATATGAGATAAATATAACTGATTCTTTTGTTCTTCTTCTTACTCTCTCTGTAATATTGCTCATCTAAAAAAGAGCAGAATACCAATCCAGCACACTCAAATTAGAACAGCGGCCAGCCTTTATGTGGAATATAAACACGCCACCCTCATTCTTTTTCACATTTCTGATAAGAATCAACGGGAAGGAGAGAGTAGACAGTTCAACAGCTTCTTTCTTTTTCTCCCCCCTACCTCCTCTTTTTCTAATTAACATGGTGCATGTTGTCAGGCTTTGTTTAATAATGCATGATTGCTATCAGCACTGAAATCCTTTGAATGTGGCACTAGTGAATGGGAACACAACAATACCATCAGGGGCTCAGGAAGAAAGACGAGATTGTTTTTTTTTTTTTTCTTCTTTTTTCTAATGTAATAAATCTTCAATGGAAAGCGTCAGAGTCACCGAGTATATGAATGTGAACGTGTTGCATCCAATGTTCAGCTGTGAAAAACTGAAGCAACCTCGGTAGGACTTGTACCCCGAAAAAGTTTCTAATTCTGAACCAGAGCCAGAGCCAGTTCTTTCTGCTTCCAGAGTCAAAGCACCGACTCCGACAATGAAACGAGGATCCCGTCATGGTCCTTGCATAAGGTCCTGGGGAGACACTCATGGAAACCAACTACTAATTAAACTCCTACTATTACCGCTCCATATCTTTATTTTTAATGTTATTTATCATGTTGCAAACTAAATCTTAAGCATATCTCATTTGGATTTTATATGACCAATGAACTGGAAGGAACTAGATAGACTGTGTATCAGAAAACTAATGTAATGATTGCATCAACTGCCATTGTCATTAAAGTTGTTTCTACTACTTTATTTTAATGCTTTATTTTCATTTTGATTTCACTTAATGTAGGAATAAGTTAATAAACCATGACTTTCAAATTACAATTATTGGGTTTAGCCCTGGGCCAATGTATATTTGGTTGTAAAATTATCTGTAATGTCAGAAATGGAGTTCCAGAGGCTGTCTGATGCACTCATAACGCAGGCAAACTTGAACACAAATATGCTGAAGTTTGAATAAGCTGAGCTCATTGCTCCGCTTGAGCTGTGGGTAATTTCATTGGAAGTGTTGACTTTCACTAGGTTCAACATGCACTTGGAGGTGTGCGTTGACCTTCATTCTTCTTTGCTTCAAGATCATCCAGGTAGTTCAGGTATCTGATCAGTAATCTCCTCCTGAACCACTCTTTTTGGAGGTTTCCTAGGCACATGTCACAGGCCTTCCTGAAGGCTCTACACATCCCTTAATCTAAGAAGACCTTCGTACCTTCGGGGACGGGCTAGAAAGTACCACTGGGTTGAAGGATGTCTGTATTTCCCTCTAACCTGGTGTAGTCACAAAGCACCACATCAGGCTAAATTGCTTACTGCAGTTTTTAGCTGAGTTTATAAACACAGTTTGTGACTGGTTTTATAGGCACTGTTCGGTATTTTACAATCCACATCTGTTGTTTCTTTTTTTTTTAAATCCCAATTGAAACGGTGTGAGTAATTCAGAATCAGCTGTTCATAGTTGTTATTGAACTAGTTAGCAACAGTCCCGGGTCTTGATTGAAGACACCTAGGTGGAGGAATGCTTCACGTGGAATAACTGAAGGAAAAAGTCTCACTTGGACATGCTCACCCATGGATCTTTATTTAAAAAGGTGAAAATTATGCCACAAGCATGAATCCGTATTTAGGCAACATTCATTTGACAAGCTGCTGGCTTTCTGGCTGGTGTCTTATCACACCTTAGCACATTATGAAGGAAAGTGCCCGAAAGCATTAAGAGCAAACCAGCACCAGTCCTCGCAGCTAGGATTTTTGTGTGATAGTACCCGTGGGTTGAAATTCTCCTCATATTTTCTCACATGGCACAGCCTTTTAGTTGTCTCCCTGCTTGTTACACAACACCCAGATGGTTGAGTTATCCTCCATCAGCGAGTTTGGGTGTGTGCGCGTGTGGTATTAGGAGTGTGTGCTGAGTGCTGCAAATTCTAACCTAATGTCATGTTGTTCTGTAGATTCACACTTCATCAATTAAATCAAAGGCAATCACTTAGCTTTGGAAGAGCAGAGCACTGAAACGATAACCCAAAGAGAGGGACAGCTGCAGTGTAGATGGATCGCACTGCGGTTTTGTCCGCTTCGACTGTTCAGGAGGGGGTTTTATTACTGTTGATTTGAATCAAGTTCACACAGCTGTGAAAAGTCATCCCAGTGTTTCTCAGAAGTGTTTACATGAAATGCTTTGCGCATGCACAGCTCTCTTCTTTTTCACATTGTTAAAAAGTTTTATTGTTTTATAGGTTTTACTTGGAAAAAAACACAGATAGTTTGACGTATCTGCAATTTAGCAGGGCCCTGAACTCTTTGAACGCTCCATCCAAATTGCTGTAGGGATGCATCACAACAGCAACAGGAAAGCCGCTGATGCTAATCAGACAGAAAAGGAGCACAAAGGAGGAGGGAAGACGAGCAGGAAAAAGTCAAAAGGTCAGGATTCCTTCCTGCTATACATGGGCTGCCCGCTCTAACCTCTATGCCAGGGGTTTCAAGGTCCAGTCTTTTAGTGTCGATCTCCTGCAACTTTTGAGTGTGACCCAAGTCCTACACATCTGAATTAGGTGACTGAATTACCTCCTCATGCAGCCAAGTTCTACAGCATCTTGGTGTTGGACATTGCAGACAACTTGAGGACTGGAGTTTGATATTTGTGCCTCATGCCGCTGCAATACAAGACACTCCTGGAAGAAGACATGTTAAGAAACTGCAAACGACTTAAGACTTTGGTAGAGTTTAATGTTCAAGCAGGGTATTGACCTGAAATATCATAGCTGCAACAGAATGATTTAGATCCAACTCAAAGTGTCGTGCAACATTTAGACGCGTCTCTGGTCTTACAACTGAATCAAATGGTAAAACTGCCTTCTCAGCAGCCAGTTAAGTTCTACAGAGTCCTACTCATTACCTACTTATTTGATACAATTGTGTTTCAACTCATTCAAAAGTTGCAAAACACGGGTTTGACGCCTGTGGTTTAGCTTAAAGCCTTTTCAGTTCTTAGAAGGACCAAATCCAATCAAAATAAGATAAATGACCACACAATGATGCGATATTTATCTCATGTAAAATTTGCAAATTTTGTGTTTTTAAAGTCTTCACTTCCCTCAGGGGATGTGAAAACTTTTGGAAGACGCTATAGGTCTGCATAGATATTAGCGATTGTGTGCTGTTTGCAGCTTAAGTGAAAGCAGAGATTGCATTTTATAGATTCCCTTCGTTGTTGGCCACCTCACTACACACACATACAGATTCTCACTGTTCACCTTCCAGTTCTCACGCAGGTAGCCGTATCTGTCCTCTACCCAGCTCCCCTCCTCCAAACACAAACACAAATCGACTGAGACAGGTGCGCTATCTCCCAGTCATTCCGCCATTTACAGCCCACAGGAGTGAAGGAGGGAAAGCCTGAAGTGGGAGAGAGGATGATTGGTAACAGGGAAATTAGGCATTTTGTTATCATTGCACGTGGGGATTTGGCTTCAGGCTGTTTATGTCTTCCTCTTCTACAGTGGTCAGATCTGTCGATATGCAGGCAGCCAACTCAATACCATCGCAAAACTTTTTAGGAGATCTGACGAAGGCCTCCTGGCAGTAACAGCTGAAACAACACCTTCTTATAAGAACAACAACGCAGGCGGGCTCTGCAGTTACTAACCCCCTCTCAGCCACCCCCGCGACTACAGTGTGACGCTCAGATTAGCCGGGAGCCGTGTTATGAGCTGAAGCCTAACGCAAAGCATCCATCACTGAGGATCAAGCTCAGGCTTAAGCAAATGGATGACAAGGGATAGGAGGCAGGCGGCAGCTAATACCAGTTCACTGTATCGCATTGATTTTCCCTGCCGCGCAGCGCCCCGTCGATAACAGGCTGCAACATGAAAGGAAAACGGCCCGGCCACTCTGTCTTAAAGATTTTATTTGGTGTTTGTGCTGCTGCGGATGAAAGGGAAAATCTCTGCATACGTGTGTGTGTGTGTGGGAATTAGAGCTAATAAAGCATGTTATTTAAGGGGAAATATGATGTGAAAGAAGCTACGATTTGCTGCAGAGTAACTTAATATAATTAAAAAAGCATTAATGTCTCGTTTCTGTAATTTCTGCTAAATATTTAGATTGGAGATGATTTCTCAGGCTGTTACTTATTAGCAGACGAGTTCCCTCTGTGATCTAAATGCTCTTTAATTATGCAGCTTGTTTGATTGGCGCTCGTGACCTAAGCCGTGAAGACAAAAATCAAGTCGACTCGCCCTTTTATCTGTGGGATTTTTCCCTTCGCTTGCTCTCGCTATCTCGGTCTCTCATGCACATATGCATCCGTGTGAAGTGACTATTCCATTTAGAGAACTGTCAGAATATACCCTGTGAGCACATCAGGCTGTTCCTATCCTCTGTCAGCTCCAGTCGAGGCTGTGTGGGGGTATGTCAGAAATGTGCAGGGATAGATAAAACCCGTGGAGCCAAACAGCTTTGTTTCATTCATTCTCTCTCTCTCTTTCTCTCTCCCTCTTCTCTTCCCTCCCTTCTCCATCTTCGTCCTCCCCTTCCTTCGCCTTGCACAGGCTGTGAATACCCTGCATCTGAGAAATCAGACCAGACTGACTCACAGGGCTCTGTGAGCCAGTGCCACTGAGGCTGCCAAAGCATGCTGGTGCCAAGCTGTCCCACCATGCACAGAGCCAGACCCACGCTGCTGCTGCCGCTGCTGCTGCCGCTGCTGCTGCTGATCCAGGGTCTGCTCCTCCACCTCGCCGACGCTCAAAGTAAGTGGACCGTACGTTTTGACTCGTGGGATGGAGGTGGGTGGGGCCCAAAGGAGTCATCCCGTTGAGTCGGAGAAAGGTTTGGATGTTCTGTTTTCAAATGTCCTCAAACACAAAAAATGACTGAAGCACAATGTGAGCACCAAACGTGTACAACTTGTTCGTAAAACTGAAAACAGACACTCTGAAGCAGTATTACAGGTATGAAACTTTGAGATCTTCTTACAACTTCCAAAGAAATATTAAATTCATGTAAAGTGTGGTTTGGTTATTGAAAGCACTCATGCCCCTTCACACCATGGTCATGTGTCCCATGATAATGAAAATAAAACCGGTTTTATTTTCATCATCATTTTTCTATATAAATGAAGAATGCTTAAGAATGACAACCACAGTCTCATCCACTCCTGTCTTCTGGCAGACCCCCCTGGCTTGGATACTCTGCGGCTTCTCTCCATTGAACACTACATTTATTAATTGAAGGCAATAGATACCAAGATCTAGTAATGCTCCTCCACAGACGTCGTTCTGAACCGATCTTTGCATGTTCAACAGCGGCACACCATAGTCCGCACGGACCATCTTCACCTCCCCTATGTACTCCTGAGCCAGAAGCTTTCTGATACTTTTTCAATTTTCTATTGAAAAAGTATTCATACTTTTTCAACTCAGGTTCATTTGAGTCCACTGATCCGCATTGAGATGCTCCTACAACTTGACTGGAGTCTACATTTTGTAAATATGGCTAATTGGCCATCATTTGTACTGGAACAGACTGGTCTACATAAGGTTTCACAGTTGCCAGTGAGCAACAGAGCAGAACCAAAACAATGAAGCCAGATCAGTTATCTCTGGAACTCAGAGACCAGACTGTCAAAGCGCGAGGGATAGAAAGAAAACCTTTCTATCCAGCAGCACTGGACATCCCAAAAAGTGCTGTGGTGCCCATTATTCTGAAATATGGAACCTCCAGAAATCTCACTGCTCTAACAAACTTGGTGCCTTTGAGGTAGAGTACCCAGAGAGAAGCCACTTCTCACTACAAGACATGTCACAATATGCTTGAATGATTTAAAAGAAAATTTACCTGGAGAAACAAAATTCTCTGGTTGAATGAAGCTCAAAGTACCATATTTAGTGGAAAAGGCACTTCTAGTTACCTGCCTAACCACATCCCTACAGCAAAACGTGGTGGTAGCAGCACCATGATGTAGGAATGTTTTTCTGCTGCAGGGAATGGGTGACTAGTCTGTGCAGAGGGTGAAATGGCAACCACCAGATACAGGAAAATCACAAATGAGTCACTTTGTTGAAGTCTTTAAGCATCCTTGAATTTGCAATCAAAGAAGAAAAAAATCTGCACCAAAGAAACGATCAACAAGGACACATACACCCTCATTTGTTGTTGCTTTTAGACTAACTGGGTTATACACAGAAACTTATAAATATCAAGTGATGAAATGAAATATACTGTAACACAGACAGGGATCCTTCAACCACCTTAAGTTAAGTTCCATATTCAAGAGAGAGCTAAGTTCTTCTGATGAGTTCTTTAATATCTCAAGCTCTGAATACCTGATGTTAAAGGAGAAATGAATGCTTTGGGACATTTGGTGAATATTCAGGTACCCAATTTTTCAATAAAACATTGAGTAGCTGCAGCCCTAGCTAAGAGTAGGCAAGATTAAGTGATGAGTTAAAAACCCACCATTTAAAAAGTGATGGGTGGCCCTCTTTTTGTTTCCACACCCTGATTGTCCATGTTTTCTAACACAAGTAGACAGACATTGTTACTCTGTGCACATAAAGCACATAAAACTCTGGTCTGTAGAGGACTTTCTGTGGCAACGCCTTGAAAGGACTTTCAACCATGAGGGTAAGACAAAACAGATGAAATGGTTTACAACCAATTTCTTTCGCACCAAATGTATTTTCAACCATTTCAACAGCTGAAATGGTTTTCAACCCATTTCTATAACTAGCACATGCCTATTATGAAATTAATATTTTAAGTCCAGTCATTTCAAAAAGTGTTTCATTTACAGCATGGTAATAGGTATTATTGGAAAGTTTTGAAAAGGAAATTTTTTACATTGAAATTTCATATCATCCTTGGTCGAGCTTACATTGTATGGCTTGTAGTTCTCATTAAATGTGCTTTAAACAACAACAATAACAAAAAACATCAGTAATTCCCACTGACCAAATTGCTCATCTCACTGAAGCTCAAAATATGTTTCTGTCCTTATTTTCTAATACCCCCATTTATTTTTTCTTCGTCTTTTTTGTTCAGCCTGTGCCAAGAATATCACAATGAGAAATCTTCTGAATTGAGTTACTCGACATCAGACATCTGCTCAGTGATGTGTGACAACAGTTTTCAAACCTCATTGAGCTTTGGTCCTACACCAAAGATTCCCCCTGTCCCTCCACCACCACCCCCTCATCCTCCTTCTCTTTCTTTTAACAGGAAGATCCATGAATCATTAGCTCCATAGTGAGATGAATAAAAATTTTATTGCTCCCTTTTGCACTGACTGAAATCCCCCCTCGGTTCAGCCGAATGTCTCTGACTGACTGAAGGGATCATTCACCCAAGGTCATATACAATGGAGCCACGCAAAGTGAAATTGATGGGCGAAATTTTAAACTTTGTGCTTGAGAAATGTTCCCTGCAATCTCTTCAAATGGCCCTTATTTTTCTTCTTCCTTTTCCTACCGCTACATATGTCTCTCAGCAGGAGAGGAAAAGCTGTGTTACAGTGTGTTCCTCTTTGTATGTACTGCTCTCCGGATTTATAGACATGGTTTCTTTAATGGAAACTTTGCAAACAGGGCTTTATACACTACATTGTCAAAAGTATTCTCTAACCTATCCAGATCATTGTATCAAGGTGTTCCAACCACTTTCTTGGACACAGGTGTTTAAGTTAGAAGATGTAGGCATGCAAAAGATTGTTGTTAGGAGCTCAATGAATTCCAATGTGGTACCAATTGTAAAATACCTCCAGTCATGGAATTTTCTAACAAATATGAAGAAAATAAAAATGGCAGCAACTTGGCTACAAAGTGGTAGGCTTGCATAATCGTAGCATGGGGCTGCAAGATCCTGAGCTTGGATAATCACTAACTTTCTTCAGATTCAGTAGGTACAGACCTTCATGACCTTCATATTGGCTCAGGAACATTGCAGAGAGCTTTATGGAAGGGGATTTTATGGCAGGGCAACTGCATGTAAGCCACACATGGGTATAAGACATGTCACCACTGGACTCTAGAGTAGTTTCTGGAGTGATGAATAATCTCTCAGCTTCTCTTCCTGGGTTTGGCAGTTATCAGGGGAATAACTTCTTACAATCATTTTGAGGACATTCTCTTTCTGTCATGATATGTGTCTGAACACAACACAAGGTCCATAAAGACATGAACAAGCTTGGTGTGGAGGAACTTGACTTTCCTCCATTCCAAGCTGACAAACACCTTTGAGATGACTTGGAGTGTGACCTGGGAGCAAGATCTTCTTGCCCAACACCATTGTGCTTCTGGAAAGCATTTCCAAAAGAGTAAAAGCTGCCACAGCTGTTAAGGGCTGTCTGACATCATATTAAACTCTATGGATTAGGAATGTGAGGTAACCCATGCCTGTGCGTGAAGGCAAATAAGCAATAACCTTTGACAATATAATGTATGATACAGAGGAAGTTATCCGAAACGTTCATGTTCCAAAGCACAGTTTAAACTAAAATAACAGCTGTCATCATTCAGACATTCCTCCACTGCATTTGAGCCCAACTGTAACAGAGAGCTGCACAACTGTAATAGGTGACACCCCTACATCCCCCTTTAGTCCCCCCAAAAAAAGAAAACTTATGGCTAGTTTCCTTCCTCTAGCTGTCTGATCGCCTGCAGCTGCCATTACCCTGACACTCTACTTTAAACAGCTGTGCTGGGCCATCGTTTCCAAGCCAAAATAAACGTCACATGAGGGGAGTTGTGGCAGCGGCTGTCTGTCTGTGACTGAAGGAGTGTCTGGGAGTTTGGTAAGGGTGGGTTCAACGGGGTAAGGTGTGGAATACGTCTAGCAATACAAGAAAAACAGGGTTTTAGTCTTTGTTGCCATGCTGCCTGAACTCCCAGGTTTTTCAGCTTCCCTTCATTGTTTTTCTTCCTAATCGCTCTCTTGTCAGTTTTCTCATTTCTTTTTTTTCCCCCTATCCACTTCTTTGTTTTTCTCCTTCGTTTTCTGGTCGGCTGTTTTGGATGCTCTGCACCAGCCCCCGTTGAGCAGCTCACAGGAGCATTAATTTCCTCAGCTGTTCTGCTGCATAACCATATCCAGCCCAGACGAGTTCAGACTTTTTTCCTTGTGTACGAACGACCTCGATTCACTAAATTTTAACGGTACGCCTGAAGAGAAAACGGTGCTCTATGTCCGAACCAGGTCCATTTGGGTGTGAGTAACCCTGGAGGCTGAGTCTGCCTGCTCAACAGATGGCACGATCATCAGCAATTTTCATCTTTCTGCTCTATTTTAAAAGAAGATGGCATAAGACCTATTCAATGAACGTTTTAGTGATGAGTCCTACAATTTCTTGCAAAAGTATTGCACCTTGGATTTTTTTTTCCAAATATTCCATTGTTACAGACATAAGCTTTAATATATCTTATAAGGGTTTTATCTGGTACACCAAAGGAAAAAGAAAAGTGATTATCGTTTTCAAAAAGTGTATTCTCTGAAGAGTTTAGAGGTTTGCTAAAGAACAAATGTGAACAATCAGTATAGGCCAAGGAACACGGCAGACAATTTAGGTTGTTGAGAAGCTTTGCTCTGTAAGCTTATACAGCAATACCCAAAGTTTTGATCAATGTTCAATTCATCATCTGAACATAGAACAAGGTTGGCTCAACTGACATGGACAAGACATGGACTCCACCTAAACAGACAGTCGAGGAGAACATTAACAGGAAAGGCAGCCAATAGGCCCACGATAACTCTGGAGGATTTACAGAAATCCTCAGCTCAGGTGGGGAAATCTGTGGACTGTACTACTATTAGAAGTTGGTCACTACACAAACCTGATCTTTAAGGAAGAGTGGGAAGAAGACAGCTATGGTTGAAATGAACTAATCAGTTTACCTAAAACCTTGGAAGGGCCTCATCAAACACATGGAAGTCAATTCTGTGGTCAGAAGAGACACGAATTGACCTATTTAACTTATATTAGTGTGAAAAAAATATTAAAACAACATGATTTTTTTTTTCTCTTCCACTTCACAAGCATCCACCACTTTTCGTCTTTATGAAATGAAGACCTAGTTAAGACTTTTACATTTGTTTGTAAAATCAGTGACAGATTTGGGAATCCAGTGAATTGATCATTTCAACCCAAACATTTCTAGAAGGTTATGTTTGATCTGCGTTCCCTAATCATATTTTTTCTTTGGCCATTTCTCTATTGTTCTCCACTCCTTTTTTTCCCTTCACAATTCTTCTCCTTCACAATTTTTCTACCCCTCAGTTGTGGCATTTTTAATTTGTGTAACAAATTGGGCTTGGCGATGGTATGAAAGAGGGCCATAATTGTCTCTGGTAGACTGAGAGGAGCAAGCACAAGAGAGCAGTATATAATTTATACCTTTCACTGTGAGGCGATGCCAGAAGAAACCATCTGAGATGACAGTGGAGGTACTGAACAATAATAAAGGTGTCAAATTGCATTTTTAGGTAAATTCTGCCTCAGACACCAAACCGTCCATTTGAGGCCATCCTCTGGTGGAATGTGTCAAACGTGGGCCTAATAGTGTTTTAATTGATTACTCACTTTGCTGGTGGATGGCATGGTGAGTCACAGTAAGCCAGCATGATTCCCTTTAACACGTCAAATGAGTATTGACAGACTCTCCCAGCCTCTCAACATGAAGATGTTAGCACCCGCAGCCCATCTCTGTCTCTGTCTCTCTCTCTTTCATAGGCAACCAGAGCAGAACAAGCACTCCCAACATCCACACCCGCTTAATGTATTAGCAAGTGGTGCTTTAGAGCCAGCAATCAAAGGTGGGCCACATGGGATAAAATCAGCAGATCATCTATTGATGTTCTCTTGATGCGCCGCAGGGTGAAAAAGGCAGAACAGAGAAGTGTGACAGCAGAATTATTTGCATGTTAAAGCCACAATGAGGAATTAAGACAAATCTGTCTCTATAGTATGTTAGTGCATCGTTCTTTCATAATTGCATACTCATACTTCTCTCTTGTTTTGGGGTAAGGGGAATTGTAGATGTGACAAACCAATTACTCATATACTCTGCATTGAAACAGCATTGGAAGATGCAGTGCAGTAGTTTCAATACAGTCTAGGGAAAAACTTAAATCTAAACTTAAATATTAAATCACTTGATTCTATTATAATTTGCTGTAAAAGAAAAGGTTTAGCTTTTTACCGCTGTGGAGTACACAGATGTGTGTTAACAAAAAGTCAAGACATACAGACATAAGCAATGACCTTGAAGGAGCAATTCAGTCAAAATCTAGACATTATTTTTTTTGACAGTAGTACTAAAGGAAGATGCATAAATTTCCTTGAAATAATCCAGGTGGGAGCAAAAATCCGTCAAAGAATAGAAACCTCTTTCAAAGAACAATAGCTTTAAGTTACTTGTGCTGAAGGTGTTTCTGTAAGCCGTTAAATATTAGGATTTGCTCATATTTTTTCCCAAATGTGAATGTTAAACCACATTTCACAAGCATCCTAATGAGAACTTGTTTGTTGAGTGACACTGCAACAGCAGTCAGCAATAATGAATATTTAAAGTTTTGTTCCTTTTTGTTTTTTTTACACAAATGTATGGTCTCCATTTGAGAAAAAAAAAAGAAAAGAACAAAAACATCAAAACCAAAATCGAAATGCCATTTTCTGGCCAGTAGATGGCCAAAAGATTATATGAAAGATTATTCAGTCATGATTATTTTTTTACTTAATGTTGCTTGCTTGTTTTGAGTCAAGAATTTTTTTATTTTCTTTTTACCACATGGCCCAAAAGTAAAGCGATCTAGGTTTGTGGTAAATCTCTGCAGACAGCCCAAAAAATAAAAATTAAACAAATTGCCTCATTGTTGTCATTTTGCACTGTATACGTGAACCAATAGCTGCCTCTGATCACTTTGTCAACTGTTTATTTTTTAAAGATTCAAAATCTTCATATCAGGTATAGATTTTTAGACCATTTACAGTATCAACACGAGAAATCGTTCCCTCTGTGTGAGCAGAATCATGTGAAAAGCAATGAACCTTCTCCAGTACTAACATGTATAAACTGCCGAAGTTCTAGCAATTGCCTCAGCATATACACTAACTAAACAAATTCACCTTGTAGCATTTCCAAAGGCTAATGATACTCTATTCCCCAGATTACATCGGGTTATAATATGTGTGTTTTATGCATGCCCGGCCTAATATGAAATATTGTAAAATAGTCTCTTATTTGCATATAGGCTCCCGGGCTGTACTAAAATTAACATTTTTACAACAGCTCAAATTAAATCCCTATGCTTAATTTGCCTGCATGCTAATTTGAATTAAATCGAGTCTATTCCATTTGCTCTTCCACTCGTACCCACACAATCATGTATGAACGCACAGTATGTACTCTGAAGAGCTGCATCCTGCGATTCCCCCCCTTCCTCCTTACACACACGCACACCGCCTGGCACACCAGAAACACACAAAACACACCAAACCTTACATGTTTGTGGTCTCATATTAAATGACATTAAAAGCGAGAGGGGAACAGGACTCGAGGTTGGATCCAACTTTTAAATCACCACAATTCCTCAAGTCTGCCGCCCTCGTTCATCATCCTGCCGGACACTGCTCAAGTGGAAATCTCATTGTTGGCTCCACTCGTTCATTTCAAAACGTGTCCTGGTACAGTATATCTTTGAGAACGTGCATCGATATCCGCAAGGGGAGAGCATACATCAAAAATACATGTGGTGAAAGCACCTTTGCCACCTGTGTATTGGAGAGCGCTAGGGCTAAATTACCGCCTAGTTAGTTGGGTGAAGACTGAGTCCAAGATAAAAGCATGTTATCAAGGGTTTGCAAGATTCCACTTGCTTGCAGATTGAACTAAATGAGAAAGAACTCATTATCATTTCGTCTGTTGTAAATTCCTGCACCAACTGCTTGTCAACAACGTGCTGTGCAATTACGTCTAAAGGTTGTATTAGCCCCATTATTAACTCAATGAATGCCGACTTCTCCAGCAACTGTGCCCAAGTGTATTATTTAAGGCCATTAGCCCACACATTTGGATTGCGGTCATTTTCTTTCACATTGGGACAAAAAAATTACACAAAAGCCAAGCAATTTTCATCACACCCCTGACCTTCCCACTGAAGAAAAACAGATAATCACATACGACAGAGGCATGTTGTTCAGGGCCCCCATGAAGGTAATTAAATGTTCGCCCTCATTTTTAAAGTGCACTTAAGAAATAACTGGCTTGAAAACGGTGGAGTCATTTATCCGAGTTGTAGTATTCACTTTTCGGTGTGGTAATATTGACGAAGTAAAAGTGCTTAAATCAAATTTGCGAAACCGTTTTGGTGGTTGTAAAAAAAACCTCAAAAATGTCTTTTTCAAAAGCCATGATCCACAAGATGTCCAAGAAACACAAGAAATGACTAACCTCACCATCTCCAAAGGTTTGAGGGAAAACCCCCCTCAAAATATGAATCCAAATATATTTTGCTCCAAGATTGATTTACTTTAAGTCAGGCAAGAGTTGCTAATTAAATGCACTTAATCAAATCAGCAAGGACATTTTATTGTTTTAAGCAGCACTTTAAGCCAACTAATGACAGATTGGCCAGACAGTAGCAATAAGCAGAGAGGAAAAATGTAATACTCATCAATCTAAAATTGGTCATAAAAACATTTTCAGTCATGAAATTACAGATGCAGGTTTCTATCCATTTACAATGTCTTTATAAAAATATTTGACCTTTTCAGATTTTTGCCCTGTCACTCTTAAATGTTTTAGATCATGAAACAAATTTTGATATTGGGTAGAAATAGCTGGAATAAATGCAAACAGCTGTTTTTTTGTTTTTTTTTTCCTTTTAAATATTAAGAGAAACTTCGTTATCCAAACCAATTTTACCCAATGCGAATACGGTATGTAATTCACATCCAGTGGAGGAGACTAGTACTTTTTCACTCAGAGATACTTGGATGTCCTTTTTCCCTAAATAAGTACAATTATTATTTGAAATTGGAACTTCATATTTACTGTGTCCATCTGCCTCTGATATTAGCACTACTTTGATATTTTGTTGGTTTGAACGAAGCATGACACAAAAAAGCAACTACAGAATAAATCTGTAAGGGGGTGAAATCTTTGCCTCTTTAACCTGCTGCATAAACCTGGCCAGAGGCTGCTGGAGAGCTGGGAATAAAAGAACAATCTCAATGAAATAAAATACTGCCGTAAAGAGAAATGGTCATTTTTAAACAACAAGGTCGTAGAAAAGGTCATGCAGAAGACAATATGACAACTTGTAGTTTATTGGGTGTCCTACCCTATTGTCATTCAATGAATTTCCTCTCCATATGAAACAATGTATTTCAGTCAACCTGGTACCTCCTTATCAGTCCTCTGAGCACTTAACATGCCATAAAAACAATGGCGGACTACAACAAAGGAGCGCACCTCGCTCTCGGTTACTATACTTACACAAGCCTCTCCCGCCTCACACAGGCTCTCAAACAAAGCCGAGCTTGTCACATGTCTTTAGAGCCGGTGAGTTGAGCACAATGCCAGCTGTTTTGCATCTGCTGGGCTTACATTTGGCACAGCGTCGGTGCTGCTGGCACGCGCACTAAATCCGAACACCCTTCACACGCCGTGGCAGTGAACCGTAGCAAAATGCAGGTGCTTTGTGACATTGCCGCAGTGACAGTGCAATTAATAGATTGATGTTGTAGCTGCTGCAATGGGATTACTTGGCCAGTCAGGTCTGAAATACATGAGCATTCAGTGTGCAGTTGATGTTTCATGGCAGCGTGAACAATGAAGAGCATGAGATCATTTCGTCTGCACAAGCTACCTTTCCAACAAAGTGGGTGGAAAGAAGCAGACGAAAATAGAACAGGCTTTGTGTTGTTTTTTAAAAATATATATTCATTTGAAAACATCACCATAGAAAAACTGCATTCGGAAACAAGGGATGCACCAAATGCACAGCAGGTGAGGGTAACCAAATGATTTTCCTCTTCCACTTTAGGGTTAAGGATGCAACAGCGTATCTTTGGTTTGGAAGTGAGAAATAATTTATTTTGTAAAAACTGAGGTCAGAGGTGTGAGAGGTTCTTGTTAGGAAACTGAGTTTTCTATCCAGGATGGTCTATTGCTCCTTTTTCTTCTCAGGAACATATCTACATACTGTGGTTTTCCTTTAAAGGGCCAGCTTCCTCTTTACTTGAGGACTTGACACCAGTACAGTTTTGTACTTGGGAAGAGATGAATGCATCTGCAGTACTTGTAGATTTGTAGTACAGGCCTTTAGTAAAGCTTGTTAAATGCTCATATGTAAAAAGAAATAATAATAATTTAAATCTATTTTAAAACTTTAGTCCTCAGATATAACAGATACTTTGACCCTTTTTTTACAAAAATGTATTCCTCTGATATAATGGTAAAAGTAATGTTGAGGTTACAGTGAAGGGTCTGTGGTGCTGTGGGCCTGTTTCTCTTTTAGAGGACCTGGGAACCTTGAGAGAGTAAAACTCTTCAAAAGCACCAGGATATTTTAAATCACAGATTTTGCTGCAGCGATAAAGCTGATCTTATTTTGAGGCTTTTTCCACATTCTTCCCAGGGGTGCTAATAAACTTTGCCGCCAGCGAGTGTCATGGTTAGAAAAATAAACGCCATTGAGTTGAATTCTTTTATGATTCATGTCATTAAAATTGCTCCAGTTTAAAGCTAATGCATCCATGTGTGTGGCCGCGCACGTGAGCCGGTACGGGTAACACCTGGCCCTGGGCCGGAGCTTTGGTCTCACTCCAGGGGTCCTGCGAGGGCACTGTGTTTCACTGATCTCAGCTCAGCACATTTGTGCGCCCGTGAGGCATGTTGGGATTCTGCAGTAGGGTTAATGGTCTAAACCATTCATCTCCATGAAAGTGCCGCAGGCCTCTCTCTCAGTCCTGTGGCACTTTGCCAGAAAGGCTCCCATCCCCACCTCCTTACCTAAAAGTTCTCACCGAACGCTTGACTCGGATTGGGAATCTTTACGCCGCAAGCTCCTCCTGTCACAGCTGATTTGCATTCTGCCAAGTGATGGAGTGAGCGCTCAAAGTCCGTCTTTGGAGAGTAATTTCTCTCACCTACTACCACCCTCTCTCGCACACACTGCATCTGTCACTCTGCCGTCACTCCACCCTCTTTTCTTGTTTGCACGCATGCTCGCTCATTAACTCGCACACTTATCCTCGCACACCCAGCAGCTCGTGCTCTCTCCCTCTTTTGGCTTCTCCCTTCACTACCAGATGACTCACGCCATTTGGGTAGCTGAGATTTATAGTGACGCACCACTTTAGTGTGGTTTATTAGTTATGGCAAATGAGAATGAAAGCTTGCGCTGAGAGGTGAAAGTGCTCTCACGCCGCAGCCAGACCCATAAGGCGTTTTAAATTAAAAACTAAGCCAAGTCCCTGTTTTTATTGGCACCGCGTTTCAAAATGTCCATCCTGTCACATCATGGAAACATGGAAAATGCATTCCCGCCTGCACACTTTAACCGAAATGTGCCTGGACGTTTATGAGGTGTTTAGACAGCATCCATCATGGCACCCAGGATTCAAGTGTTTCTGTTAAGTTTTAAAACTCCCCTGGCTCTATCTTTCCTGCCATTTGTTATTCTCCCATTGACAAATTAATGACCAATTTGTCTTTATTGCTTGAGTTATGATCAAATTTATGTAAGGTTAAGTGAAAGTACTTAATGTAAAAGGGAAAGGAACTCTTTCTTTTTAAAAGCAACCCGTCATATTTCTTGACAAAGCCGAACCCCCATAAGGTCAAACTCTTTCAGCTCTTACACATTTACCTCACCAACTGTTTTTTTTTTTTTGTTTTTTTTTGTCTCGTTCATTTTGCAACTTGGTACAGGAGATTTGTGCCTACATGGATTTCTTTAAGTCTGCGCTCTAAATAAGATTTTCCCACTCACATGCTTTTGCCTCTGAGAGAGAAAAAAACTCATTTGAGATCAGAGACTGTTGTAGAGGTTTCTCTTTAAATCTTTCAATTTAACTGCCTCCTGTGTTCAGTTTGCAACTCATTGCACAAATATGTGTATATTTTAACATGTGTATATCCTTGGATTAAAAGCATCCCACTGTAGATTTGGCTTCATGTTTAGAGTTGCTGTCTAGCTGGAATGTGAAATCCTGCTCCAGTCTCCGGTGTTTTGAAGCCTGTGGCGTGTTTCCTTCATTGTGTGATGATGACACAATGAAGTTTTGCAATGGTGATTGTATGTTTAGGGTCAGGTTTTTGATTTTGTTCCACATAAAGAAAAACTGCACATTTTGGATTTAGGCCAAAATGTGCAGTTTTGTTGTCATCTGAACAGAACCCCTTCTTCCACATATTCCTACTTGGCTTGTGACTGGCTGTAAAAATGATTTTCTTTCTACAATGACATTCTACTCTTTAATAAAGGGCACATTTCTGGAGCGCATGGCTATTAGCTGGCCTGTTAATAGCTGCTTCCTTGATTAATGCTCTCCTTTCCCAGCTGGTCAGTTTAGGTGGATCACGATGTTTTTCTGAGTCTGCAGTTGTGTCAGTTTTTTTATTTTTTTTTTATTTCTCCTGTAAAATACATTGAAGGTCAAATTCATATCCAGCAAATCTGACTCCACACGTTCAAATCAGATTTAAGTCAAAATGTAATTGTCAGAGTAGGAAAGTTTAACTATAGCACCTTTAAAATCATTATTATTAGTATAATTGTCGTGTTGTAAGTTCAGCTTTAATAAGAATTAGATCTATGTTCAGCTCTCACTCAAAATAAATATATGAGAAAATGCTTTTAATGTTAATTATTTGAGATTTAAGGTCAGAAAAAAAGCTCATTTAACACCTGCTTTACCAACACCTTTATGCACAGAATGCACAAACAGTAATTAACTTGAAAGAAAGAAGCCAGAATGAATTTGAATGGAAAAATGAAAAACGGAGAGAATGGAGATTAAAGCCAAACTGTTGAACAAACGTAAATTCCGGCACAAATAATTTGTCGGAAAAATCACAAGATGGAGAGATATCGGATTCCCATCTAAACATGTAAACAGAAAAAACTTTACATGGAGATTAAATAAATGAAAACAGCACGATTAACTTTCAAAGGAGTTGAGTTTGCAGTAATAAAAGGAAGATAAGACTAATATGGTTTACAGGGATTTTTTTATGTTTATTATTAAGATGAAAGATTATTTTTAAAATAATGAAGCCTTCAACTTTAATCCTTCTGACATGATTAGCTTTCTGACACATTACAAAACAACCGAAGTTTTGTTTTTCAGCGGAATCAAAAAAAGTTGAAAGGAAAGTTTAAGGTAAGCAGAACAAAACTCTTGACTTAGCTTAGCATGAGTCAACTCTTTTCCAGATTTTATTCGTGAACAAAAAGTTCCTGTCCACCTTCAGGAGAACATCTTGTCTTGCAAGTGAATGAAATTAAAGATAAATATTGTTTGGAACAGATTTGCTGCCAGAAAATTGTGGAAACAAACAGATTCCACGTACCCTTTGTTGTAGTCATTTGGTTGCGTACGGTCTGCAGTGATTCAGGACTGGAGATGGGAGTCACAATAACAGCAAACACACAAAAAAGGCAAAACACAACCATAAGAGCGTATTCTTATCTCAGATGACTGCTGTTTCGTGGCAGACAGCCACTTTTGTTTTGCCATCCCTCATTGTAAGGCATCTTTGAAAGCCACCAGGACTTGTTACACAGCGTTCATTCTGTTTCATCACACACAAAAGCTTTGACTGGCATTATTTGAGATGGTTGGCTTCAGATGCAATGAGAGTAATTATTCGAGCCGAGCCGGGAACAAAGAGAAAAGCAACAGAAAGTAAGTAATATTTTGGTCAGTGGTACAATATTATAACAAATTACTAATAAAAGGCTCTATGCCATCAGTACACCCTTTCTACATGAGCCACTGCTGTTTTTAGCTTTGATATTATTTTATTAGTCTTACTCCTACACACAACCCCATTAGATTGTTTATTTGTGAATAACAACCAAATATTGCTTGTGAAGAAGTCCTCCACCTCTGGTGTTTATGAGGATAAACGCAAACTAAATGCAAAATTAGGCTTTGAAAATAAATAAACCTAAAGTGTTATCAAAACAATCTGGTGATGAAGTATCAGCAAGGCAAAAGAACAAAATATTGGTGGTGTGAGAGAAACTACGAAAAATCACTTTGTCTGTTTTACTGGGAGAAAAGAGTTGTTTTAGCAACAGTAGCACCAATGACTGTGTAACTGCAAATTTTACTTTAAATCTTACCAGTGATATTTTCCAATGAACAGATCTATTAAAGTTTGAATTTTGAATCTCAGATTCTGCAACAAGACAAACTTCTTTAAAGACTTTACACATTTTTACATGGTTGCCAAGAAATTTGTGTGGGTCTACAAATATGGTTTCTAAAAGGTTCTATTAACTGAACGACGTGATAAACACCCTTTAGGTCCTTCTCTTGTTAATAACTAATCCTCTACAAACCCAAATGTTAGCTGTATCACATAATAGCTTTATTCCTGAAATCCTTTCCTTACCTGGACAACTCTGGGGCCTCCTGCACTTAAAGTGGAAATAAAAATGAAGTTAAGTGGAGAATGTGACCTTAAGTGCTCCAGAACCAAAGCACTTGCTTCCATCACTTTCAGAATTTGTGGAGCATCTCATTCAGCCATTTTTATGTTTACAGCTGCCCTCTTTTGTCCCCTGTGCACAGCTTTCCAGATGAAAGGTCTCTCCATGCAGTCTTTGCTCTACGTCTGAGTGAGACCTGGAAGTATTGATTAGGCGATAATTAAATTGTCCACTTCAGCTTGATATGGATTAATAATTGCCCACTAATGCCCTCTTGACATTTTATTGCATTGACTTGAGACTGTTTGCCGGAGAGCTCTGATAATTATGATGTATAGTATTCCTCATCTTCTCCCTAATGAGACCAATCAAAATCAGCTTGGCTTTTGCATAAGAATTAAAAAATGAAAACGGGGAAAGATGGATTTCCTCTCCGGACCTATAAGTGAGTGCTCTGGGGCTCTGAGCAGGTGTACTTTCTCAGTTTTAAGGGACATTTTTTGCCTTTTAAGGCTCTTGTCTTGATTTATAATTTTCATTGTTTGACTAAATTGTTGTATCCTGTAACACCAGATCATGTAAAGAGGATGTCTCTGGATAAACAAGAGCACCGCTAAGAGTACTATAAATACCGCGATGAGAGGGTGGCATGGGCATTGCGCCACATCACTGCTTCGACTTCCTCAACGCCATCTGTGAGTGTTCCTCCTCTGGCATTCTCACGATGGCCTTTTGTGCATTTTTCTATCCCTTTTTTGTGGCCATTTGCTGGGTTTAATTAGGTTATTTACTTGAGCTTCACCTTTTGGTGTTTCATTATGCTGGGCATAGGAGATAGAGCTTTGTACAGGGCAGGGGCAGATAAAAAATTGGGACAAAAAAGATGATAAATGTCGCGAGTGGGGACAGAAATGCAATCTGGCCGCCATGATGCAGAGATGCTCTAATAGCTTCCCAGCAAGGAAAGGAGAAGGCGCTGTTGAGATGGCAATGTGATAAATGGCGCTGGGATGGCTGTAAGGACTTGAGGCAAGACAAAGAAAAAGAAGCAAGTCATGGAGGGAGAGAAAACAAAAAACAAAGATGACCCAAAATGAAATCTAATTAATCTGGACTTGGTTCTTCCTCCTGACAAATTCAGCGCAGAAAGAATCGGAGGAAGGGAAATAGTTTTTTTTTTTTTTTTTTTTTTTTAAGGGAGCCACCAACCCCTCCTACGGTTCTATACTTTTTCTTTTTATCCACTTGAAAAAGGCAAAGGGGGACGTATGGATTCTGACAGCGTTCCTGCACCTGCAGGATGATTAATGGCGCCAGACTCGCCTAACATGCTGCAGTGTAAAATCACCTGCTCCAAAAAAGCATAAATGCTTCGGGGGTAACTTTGTCTTCCATAACACAAATGTGGGTTTAGGACGTTCTTTAGCAGATAACTGATAATCATTTTGGAACATTTGTTGTTGGCTAAAAATAATCCACCATGGGTTTTTTCCCCTCTATACAGCAGCCTTAAGCAGGCTTCGTCATGAATGTTCATTAATAATTAATCTAAGGAGACAAAGCCTGCTCAATATAATATATTGTGTGAGTTCTCATCACAATATCAATCTGTGCAGTATTGCAAAGGACTGCTTGGAGACAGTATTTGATGGTGTTATTGTAGCTGCCAGCTTTCTCCTAATCCGGGATGTTCAGTGATGGACAGAATAGGACTCTTTAACAGGATAAAACAGGGAAACCTGTGGTAAAGAGCCAACATACCTCTGTAGAAAATGCTTACGACTTAAGTGACTTCTCGTAACTTTAAAATCCCTCTTTAAATCCCTTTTTGGAAACCAGTAACTGGCCTTCGTTGACTCCTAAATCTAAACTTTATTAAATTAATTTTATGCAGTTTCTTTGCAATAAAACTAATCTTCGCTTATGTAAGGTGATGACAATGTGGAGAGCCCAAAAAGCTGAGCAGAGGAAAAAGAGGGATGGAGGGATGAATTGTGATAAAACTGGATTAGCGCCAATATCTGAGATGTAGGGTGAAGTGATGTCAGGACTTCTTAAAGTCGGTACTGAGGCTGACTACCTCTTCATCCATTTGATCCCACTCATGTTGAAAAATTAGCTACTCTGTTGACTTTAGAGCTTAAGTGCTCTGGATTTGCTGGAATATTCATGATGTTAGCGATCAAAGTGAATCAATGCGCAGCCTTACTGCTTGTCGTTTAAACTATGCAAGGAAAAGAATAAAATCATTGCTTGTTCAGGATCACAGTACCTCGTGCCATTTGCCTGGTCTCACTTACAGTTTAACAGCTCGATGGTAAAAGGCAGCACACACACCTTTATTATTGGAATAATTCAGCTAAGTGTGATAAATGAGTTGTGGATCAATACGACTGAGATAAGAGGCAAACCTAAAAATAAATTCACAGTCTGTACAGTATTTCTATTCACACGCAGATGTCCTTATACTTAATATGCACATAAAAACATCACAATCACATCCTTAGTGGAAAAAATCCCAGTGCTCCTGGCAAGCATCTGTTCTTACGACTGTTGCCTTTCTTTATTCTCTCATCTGAGGCTCTGTTTGGCGTTGGGTGAAAAGGAGTTGGAAAAGGAGTGCAGCCAACTCTATCAGTCCAAAGACCACATCTCCGGTCCTAAATGATCTTGCGTCCAGACATGAGCCAGTTTGGGGTTTGAAGGTATACCACAGTTTTGAAAGAAAAAAAAATCAAGGACATCAAACATAAACTTTGGTGTAAAATAACATTCCTTTGTTGAAGTCTTTTTAATTAGATACAGGTTCCAGAGGTCCCCCACCTATTTGCGGTTCAGTATTCACAGATTTGTCTGTGGAATGCAACTCTAGATTATTATTGAAAAAATTCTCTGATTCATGATTTTTTTTCCAAAGAGCCTATCTAAAACTTTCAACAGAAACTGCCGCTTGGGAAGCTAAAATACCCTGGCTCAACGCTACTTGACATGCTGTTTGCTAGATTGCAAAGCCGCCAATCCGGGAATGCTATTAATTTTCCTCGCTGCTGATTAGCTGTTTTCCTTATTTCCAAGTGCAGAAATAAGAAAAACTTTAGATATTTGATTTTGCAGTAGGGCTAAAACAATTTCCATTTATTTTTGCAGAATAAAGTATACTAATTTAAAATAGGTTGTTATACGCGATGGAGTGTTAAGCTTTACACAGAGCTGACTGACAGCTCACACACTTAAGTTCCATTCCTAAACCCAAAGCTAACGGTTAGAAAACACTGACATGAAATACAACCTAAGAAACCAATTTCACTGTACAGTAGATTTCTGTATTTACGAAAGCTAGAAACCACAGGCGCCCGTAACCAGCTGAGATCTGCAAATACTTAGGAAGAAATCATCTAAAAGGTTCCCTTTGATACATTAAACAAGTGTACTGGGCATTTTTATGGTCCTATACAGTGATTGGAAATAACATTTTGACCACCTGCAAATTGGTGTTTTGATCATCTTCCCACTAACAAAAATAAAAAATAAAAAAATCACCTCAAATTTGCATGGGCTCCACTAAACCCATGTTTTCTGAAAGTTTTCTGTGGTGTCTGGATTCAACAAGTTAGATTCAGATCTTTCAGTCCTTGAAGTTGTGAGGGTGGACAGGTTGGACTTGACTATATTCCTTGATTTGATAATTGAAGTGAAAAAATAATACTTTAAAAAAAAAGCATACCGCTTTATGTAAACATTTTCTCTGCTTGGCATTTTGATGAAATCTTTTATTCTGATGTTGGTTGCATTTTTATGTCCTGTGTGGCAGATTGACCTCCTTAAAAGCCATGTTCACACACTTACACCTTGTTATTATCTTTAGAGCTTCACCATGAAAAAGAACCACAAAAATATCAATGTGCTACTGACAGAAACAAATCAGCTAAAGTGTTGTTAATGACAAAGTACAAAAAGCAATGCAAATAATCTTTACACCCTCTAGACATTTAAAGAGCATTTTCTTATATATAATACCAGTTAAAAGATTGTGATTATAAGGATCTGTTGAGAGGGTGTCTTCATGCATAGTTATGTCTTGCAGTGACAGTTTTATGTGCAAACGATTCATGAGATCATAGTTAGTGAAAACCTTTAAAATACAACTTTGCTCTCCTTGTTTTTATACTGCTGCGTAAAATTAGCAGCCTGTAAAAGGTCACTGTGGTCCTTGAGTGACGACTTGTGGCAACGCTGCTGCATATTCTTTGTCATGGTTCTGGGTTTTGGGTGTGAAGCTTGCTTTGATTACAGATGGGTGGAGCGAGGAGGTCTTTGCTGTGTTTCATCCCCCTTATGATTTCCCCTTATGAGTTCAGCTCGTTTGAAAGTTAAAACGAGCTGAAAAAAAAAAAGAGTGCGGAGGGGAGGAACACACTAAAAGGCTATTTTCCTTTTCCATAAAAAATGTTGGTTTTGTTCTGGCCTGCTTGGCTGAACCCGGGAACATTTGCAGGATAGCTGAGCCGCTGAAAGAAAGCCAGTTCCCATCGATGCAGCCTTTCTCCAGCCCCAGCCATTTTTGCCTGGGAAAAACAACACAGCTCCGGGAATGTGTCACTTCTCACGGCTTGACAACTGGCATCCATAAGAAAATGGCTTGGCACCGCTTATCCATAAAATTGGAGTCTGTTTAAATATACAATGTTAAATCCGTGGAATGATTTGCCTCATAATCCATCTCTGCTTCTACAGAGGCAACATATGAAGCAAGCTTTTCCAGCTCCGTGGCTGAGGGCGAAGACAATTACATGAAGTTTGTGCTGTAAGGAAATGGGACAGGCCTGAGCGTATTATAGTGTAATTCTCTGTTGGTTGGAGTCGAGATGAATACGCTGCTTATTTGATTTTCCATTCCGCTCTCTTCCCCCTCGCCCCTCCATAGCTTTTGATTTCTGCTACACGTAGTGGAAAACCAGAATCTTTCAAGATTCTCATCTCCTCACGGTGATATCGGACGCATCGTGTATATGTTAAAGGCATCAAAGTCACACACAGTCATGCTTTTCTTATTATTTTTGTAGTAGTTTTCACACATTATTACTTTAGAACTAATCTGACATGGTCAAAAAAAGTGTTTATCACTTGTGTCATTTTTCCTCCCCTCTTCTTTTCAAGCCTGTGCAGGCCCGACGTGATAACTGTTGGCCGATTTGCCGCCGCGCTGCTATTTAATGAATCGTTCCATTGCCCGGTGGATAACAGAATGAACAAATGGCTTTCTGTGTTAGTGGCTGCCACTGCCTATCCTATCAGATAATTAACTTTTTGCAAATAGACTGCGCTGACTACCAAACAGAAGGAAGCCCTGCGCAATTAGAATAACTTATCTGTCTTCTTTCCTTTTTTTTTTTTCATTATTTATTTATTTTGTTTTGGAGGGAAGCAAACAAGACAGGCAGACGAAGCTAAAATTCCATATTTCTTGCTTGAGAAATTAGCATGAGATTTTGTGTGTTTTGCAAACAAAGAGCAGATGTGTCATATGCAGAGGCTGGAGTCCTCAACACAGTTGTTCCCGGTTTGATTCCCGGCCCCTCTTTCTGTCAAACTACTGCTGACCAAAACCCCATTTAAAAAAAAAAAAAAAAAAGTCGAATTTTTTCTATTGGAAAAACATAGGAGCAATCTTTCATCCAGCTGACTGGCAGTATGCAGCAAGAGATGGGAGTGGAAAAGCAGTGCCACTCAATATTTTGTAACAGACGTCAAACCTTATAAGATCAAAATTATATAAAACTCTTGATGGTTTTGAAACGATGATTGCTTAGAAAGGCTCTGTTATGCTACTTTGGTCCACAAAGCCGGAGACATCTCCAGGTACTCTGGTTCTACAAATCTTTATTCAAATTTTAACGAACCCACAGAATCTCAGCAGTTCGGAAACTTTTTAAAACTCGGTCACTGAAAATAACGCACAACTTCTGATTAGTTGGCTTTTCTAACTGTACTTTATTTGTATCTCGTGGAAGACATTTTCATTCATCATTATTACTATTTATGTTTTTTTATATTTATTTCTCAGCCTTCATCAGTGGATTATTATTACTAATTGCAGTATTATCACAATTAGTAACAATACTTATTGTGATAATACTGCACAATTAGTATTATCACTGATAAAAATCAGAGTAAGTGATTTTTATCACTTACTCTGATAAAAATCAGAGTAAGTGCCTTCACTTACTCTGATTTTTATTGCTGCCATAATTGTTAAGACATGAAACAGAATTTGATATTTCCCGCTGTAGTAAAGAGCACCATATGTGTGCGTTTGTAAAAAGAAGATGAATGAGCAGGGAAGAGAAGTGAGGCCTTATTGTAAGCGGAGGCTCTGGATTATTTCGCCGTTGCGTTTGACAACCTCCTCCTGGATATTAGGAGTATCTGACAGGAGTGGGACAGGGGGTGTTGGGGGCTCTGGGAATGCCTAATGTTTCTCATCCATCCTCCAGCTTGTTCTCCATATTTAATTATTTATTTTTTTCCCTCTCTTGCGGATGGTCTCACACCGACAGTTGCGCAATTCAATATTTATACATTTCCTTCTGTTTGGTTTTTGCTGCGGGTTGGATGGCGGAGGGATGGGGGCGGCGCTTTCGTGTGTCTGGTTTCCATGATTTCCAGCCTCTTTAAAAGTGTTGGTGTGTTTTGTTGGGGGGTTCGGTGGGGGTACTGCTGTGAACAAAGCCATCTGTTTGAGTGGGCTATTTTATTAAGTGACAAACTGGATCCCTCTACCTTGCTAATGCGTCCCGAGGGAGACGGTGGAGGAGGCTGCCGTCATTTGTGTGTTCTGAGCGCGGCTGGATGGAGAGAAACAAAAGAATGTTTTTTTTTTGTTTGTTTGTTTGTTTGTTTTTTTTCCTGGCAAACGACGCGATACACCACAGAAGAGACATCGTAGCCAGTGCAGCTGTGATTGCAAAACTGATACGCTGTGGCTTTTCTGAATCTGCAATGATAATTTAATGGGGAACCTTTCAGCTTCCATCTCGTGACAAACGGATACCATAAATAACTCTCTATAACTTATTTATCAGAACCTTACACAACTGGCCTCAGTTTATTAATCCATCCGTACGTCGATCCATCCTGAGTGTTCCAACACTCCTGAGAGTCTGCGTGCATCCGTATGTGCATTATGTGCATCGTAGATTGTGGAAGCTTTTTTTTTTTTCTTTTGCCGCCCCTCCCTCCAGCCCCAAACTCCCTCTGTCTCGTCAGTGAATCTGTTAGTGCCTCAAATGTGGGACAGGAACATCAAGCATTCTTTTTGAAGCTGCTGCTGTTGTCTGTTGCAAAAAAGAAGTGTCCTTTCTCTCTCGCAGAGTTATAGCCGGCAGCTTCGACGTTCTCCACAGAGGGGCCGCTGAGCATGAGTAATACACACTGACTGGGGTTAAGAAAGTCCCAATATGACTTCTGCCGGAGAGTGGGCTGAAAAGTCCATGAGAAGAATTCACCAGTCAGTTTGTGCAGCATAAGATCACAAGGCTTGATGTGGCTTATAGCTAAAGGACTTGGTGTGAGTTGCGTGTGCTTTTCCCTTTGGAGCTGGAGAAAGAATGAGACATCTGGAAATTTTGTTTCACACTATTATGCTTAATATTAATTATCATAATTTCTTTTAATGGATTATGAGATATTTTCTTTGCATCTTGGTGAAATAAGCACAATTTTATGGTATTTACACGACAAGACAAAAAATGTAAAACGTGATCGCATTGCTTTTCCACAAAACCGAAAAGGCGTCAAGTTGATGGAAATTTTTGGATGTCTTACAAATCCAAAAATTTGACTTACAAATCTAAAAGCTTTGTAAGTCATGAGTTTATTGAGATGCACACCTGCTTGGTGCAAGTCAGTTTGCAAAACTTGTTAGACAATTAAAAGATTACTTGGATTTCTTTATACCACACAATTCAAATACAATTTTAGTTTTAATATAATTTAAAATCTCGCAAACAAACATTTTCCCATAGTAACCACTGAAATAGGTAATTGTCGCTTACCCAAAGGGCTTTGAGACTGTTTCCAGTATTTTTCCAAATTCTTCTGAATTAGTTATACACAATGGATCAAATTTTGCTTGGAGAGCAGATTTAGGCGCTTGGAGAAGGAGGTGTGCAATGTGGGAGAAGGTGGCTTGTATTATATGAACTTCATTATGTGTGACAGGCAGCACAATATTGATGGAAGAGCGGGTCCCTATCATTGCTCTGCATTAAAACCTCCGCCGTGAATTAATGTACTATTCCTGATCCAGTAATTAACAATCATTCAGGGGCCGTATCCCTTTTCAACTAATCACTAATTGCAATAAGAATTTCAGATTCCATTTAAGGCAAGATTACCGATGAGCATGCATTGCAAATCAGCCAACAGTTCTAATTAAGCCCCAATTCGTTCTCATTCTCTCTGCCTCGGCCCTTTGTGAGCGCGTACAATGTGGAGTTTGTTTCCCCAGCATTACAAAAGGGAAATTTTATCAGAATGCTGCAGATAGAGAAGTGTGCGGCACCCCAGGAAAAATAATTTCTGCTTCTTGTTTTTGCCATAGATTAGCATGTTTTGTTTACCTTCCTACATTTTTTTATGTTGCTTATCTCTACGTTTTTGCTTGCGGTTTGTTCGGGTTTCTGGTTGTGCCATGGATCATAGGGAATTTACTTGCACAGGTTAAGCTCAATGCGTTTGAATGTGATTGAAACAATTATATGTTTTAATGATTCAAACTAAAAATTGGAAACTGAAATTATTTTAAGCATTTATTTTCTGTTTAATTTTATGACAAAAGCTCACAAAAGTTGAATTTTAATGTATTGACTTGACAATGGGTTTAGAAATTAAAAAGGAAGTCACCTGTCAAGAGTTCTACGAGAATAGTAGTGAAAAGTTGAGTGGAAGGAAAAATGTTTGGCATCCTACATGTTAATATTGATGATTATAGCTTTTGAAATTTCAGTTTTAGATATTTTTTAAATATTACATCAGACAAATAAAGATTTTTCCTACAGAAATGAAGACATACTGTAAAGTACGACCATGTACAATTCAGTACTTTGTCAGGACTTCTTTGCATGAACAAGTTGCTATAAAAACACCTTTAACTACTCTGTGTTGTCCAGTCTTCTTTTTCTTATCTTCCTTTTGCAGTTCTCCTTGAACTTTCCGTTAATTTCATTGGATACAGAACAGCCAGTTACTTTAGAAGTGAACCTTTAGTATGTTACGATACTTGTCGAATGTTTGCTGGGGGTTGCATCCGTCGCATGTGCATCTCTTTTTATTTTCATCACAGTTCTTCACTCCACTAAACTTTCAATTAATAGACTTGGTGCCAAAAAATTTGAATTTTCTGAGAAACTAATCTTTGGGTTTATACTTTTTGTAATGATATAAATTAACGAGAGTAAATGAAAAACATGTATGCAATGAATCTCTCTGATATGAGTCAAAATTTTTGCTTTGAACTACTTACATAAATCACCTTTTTAATTCTGATTTATTGAGACACAGCTGCAGTTCGGATTTCACAAAAGCTTCCTTAAATAGGCTTCTGAAAGTATTTTATCCTACATAATGTTATATAGACAGAAATCCAAAGTATTTTCTCCACTACATGTGTCACTTTCAACCCCTCAGTCTAATTTGCCTCGCTCGCTTGTGCCAATTCATCAGTATCACAGTGCTGATATATTTGGGCTTTAAGATGTCAGATGGGGTTAATGGCATCTCTAAATGCTCCTTTCTTCCACCCTTGTATCCAAAACCGAAGCTGGGGGATTTGCAGGCTGCCACCCAGTGTGTTGGGATTAATTACCCCCGTCCTCCTCTTCCTCAACAACCCCACCTCACCCTACAAGTCAAAGATTCAGAAAGGAAATGGCCCTTTTCATGCAAATTAAATTGAATATGTCAGTCAGTATAATTATGAAAGCAGAGCTGTCTTAGGCTCGGGGTTCATGCCAAAAAAAAAAAAAAAAAAAAAAGAGGCGCCGACAAAAAGTCAGTTTATTAATGTCCTCTGCAGTGTTTGATTCATGCTCTCTGTAATGGCTTGGCAGATCAAACGTCACTTCATTGTGGATTCCTGATGACTTAAAATGTTTTGGCCATTGTGCAGGAAAAGTCAGACTTGGAGCTTTGTGAGATCACTTAAATCTGATATTTGGCTGTAGGTTATGGCGATGTCAAACACGGCAGTAATGAATGCACATCTGCTCTGGCTGCTGGGTAAAGCTGTGATCAATGGAAAAATGTGCAGTAGCTGTTGGTTCACAGTTGCAAAGTTCACTGAAGTTCAGAAGCGTCTGACCTTACAGCAGGTACAAGAGAAAGCTTTTAGGAAGCATCCGTAACCGTAACCTTCTGCCATAAATGATGAACACCAGGTTTATTTTAATCTGAGCTGGAGTCAGATTCATATCAAGAATCTTTATTGCCAACTGTAAATTCATCTTTAGGATGGTTGAACTTGTTGGCTCAGTACTTTTCTACTAATCCAGGTTTTATGACTTGCAGGTGTGACTTTATTTTGAAAATCTCTTAAGTTTCGCCTTACAAAGGCTGTTTGTCAGTTCACACTTAGATCTTGTTTGTACTTTTTCCGTTCTGATCATTTTGTACCCAACTTTTTTTGGGTATTATGAACACCAGCTGTCTGCTCCCAGACATTTTGTTTCCACCTCTAGCATGTTTCATACCTGCTTTGTCAACAATCTATTTTATTTTAAACTGTAGGGAATATCTATGTAGAGAAAGTCACAACTAGTTGTTTTTGGTTTGAACAGGCGTCATATAATGTCTTTTGTCTTATATGAAGGTGAAGTATATAGTTTTAGTCACAAAACAACAAGTGTTAAAGTTTTGACTCATTATCTGCTTTTCTAGTGAATGAATCATCCAACTCCCAGGCTAGAAGTCTTCTTCGGCACAACATGATCTTTTTCTAAAACTTAATTCCCATTTTGAGTTTAAATAGGCCTTTTGGCTAACTTGCAGCTTCCAAATTTGGATAGGTACACGTAAGATTTCCTAATTGTTCTAAACTTTTAAACTTAAAACTCCCCTTAGCCTTTCATGTTTTCTATCCAGACAGTCTGACTTCCTTTTAATCTTTAAAAACAGATCTTTGAAATTTGATTGTTGTGTGACACAAAAGATACTTTCTCCATCATGCTGCTATAAAATGGTAAGTAGAAAAGCAAATGATTTGCTTCTCTCACCAGTGACTACCAGGTCAACTAATAAAATATTTTGACTTTTCTTGTGCTATTTGATTCATTTAGCTGTGAGTTTAGTACAAGTCCGCCAAAGGTTAGGGACAATAAATGAGGAAAAAACACAGAACTTCTTTATTTTTTTTGTTTATCTTTACTATTTCTGTCTATTAGCCTAAACATTTTATCTTTTGCAAATGTTTGTTACATTTTCATGTTGAATTATACAAATGTAGCATAAATGAGCGAGGAAGAAAACTGCAAATCAGTTTCTGCCAGTTGAAGCCTGATCAGTGCCTTTTTAGGTATTATTTCTGTTTGCATTAAGCCATCGTCAGTGAATCTGGGACCACTCCATGAAAAAAATAATTACTTGAAGTCATAAAACAGTCTGCTTTCCTTAACCCAGTCTCTGTGATGCCATATTGTAAAAATGACACTCATCAGAGGAATTGTGGGAATGCTCCGAAGAGCTCCCCACTCTTTTCATGTGAACAAAGAATGATCAAGGTTATGTAATGACCTCCAGGGAGGGAAGTCGCAGACTATCGTCACCAGCCTTTTAACTTGTGACAGGCTTTACGCTTCTCATTTGTTTGCCGGCAGCAGCTTAGCAGTGGATTAGCAGTTTCCCAGCCGCAGTATTAATTAATGCAGCTTATGGTTACCTCTCGGAGGAGATGTGCACGTGTGGCTTAGGTGAAAGGAGCATCTTTCAGTTTGGACTCATTCTGCAAAACAAAGCCTGCGTGCTATTCTAAACGATAGTCTCTGTTAATGAAATTAATTTCTGTTCAGATTAGCAGGATTACAGTCAAACAGATGGGAGCCACAAATTTAACAATGATGTCATCTTCTAAGACAGTCGCAGAAAAAGAGTCGGGGTTCTGTAGCTCAGTGTGTTTATGGTTTGTGTTTTGTTTTGTTTTCCTTTTTTCATTGTTCTTCACGGGCCATATCTTATTGCTCGCTGTCACGGTTCCAGTCGTGGCATTGTTGGAACAAAGACGAGGTTTCAATCAGCCTCCATCTACCTGAAGCCATACGAGGAGTCTCCCAAAATTGATGTTTGTCAGCAGCAGACCTAAAATGAGTGCATGATGGCGATATCAGCGGCCGTGTCTTTGAAAACACCATTACCTTCACGTCACGCCTCAATCATTCCCCATTGTGCGATGACATCAGCCCACCCAAACAACCCCATTCCCATCACCTCCAGCGCTGATCTCCCGTACATGCTGTAGAAGTCTATTACAACCGGCGTATGGAGACGCAGCCAGCCGTAATGCATGGCCCCGGAGCAAAAACAACCCCAATAGCATATCAATTACTCATCAGCACCTTCTTGGTCGGATGCCAGCGTGTGCCGCACTCCGGCTAAGTCAAATTAGCTGGAGTGAAAATGCAGATATATCTGTGCACAAATAGCGTACTGTAACCTCTACTTCTAATTTTTCCAGACAGAAAAAGATTTACAGGAATATTTTTGCCTCAGCGTTTTTTTTATTGTTATTATTATGATTATTATTATTATTATCGGGAAGCCCGAGGGGTTGCTGATGTCTGCGAATAGTAAAGGAAGTGGTATGCCGTGAGGAAATCAAGCGATTTCACAGCCTCGTTTGCCCAGTGGAAGGAAAGCTGCTTGCCTGTTTATCTGCTCGCCCTTTTGATTGCAGGCCACACATCCTTATGTCACCTCTCCACGAATCCTGCAGGTTAATTTGTCCCTCAATCGCAGCGCTGCCTGCGCTGCTTCTGGGCAATACAATCCGAAAGAGGTTTCGGGGGAAAATCAGTTTGCACCTGGTCAGACAGGGAGTAGAACGGGCACAATGACATATCGTCACACATACAGATGAGGCGATTGAGACGGTCGGCATTACTGCAGCCAGTCGGCCCTCTAACAGCCCACTGAATTGATTGATAAAAGGGAAGCAGTTGTTTCGCAGATGGAGCTGCACCGCCCACCGAAGCCAGAGCTCAGGCTTTGTGCAAGTTTGTTTGTTTTGCACTGTTCATACGCAAGGTCATTCAGAGAGGAAAATAAGGAATCAAAGGCAAAGAAAACATTACATTTAAAATATCGCTTGAATGAAAAATGGTAAAAATGGCATCACCTACAAACACAAAAAAGTATAAAACAATTGCTTAGAGATGATTAAAGAAAGACCTGATTAATGACCTCAAACATGCATGGATGAGTCAAAACAACATGCATTTCTTCCTCCTGTCGTTTTCTAGAATTACCCAAAGACGCCAAGTAGCCCCAGACTGCCAATTAACACCTGAAGTCATCTGTTCAATTCAGTTTATTTATGTAGAGCCAACTAACAGTCAATTCAGTTCAATCAGGTTAATTACATACGTTCTTGTCTGAGTTACTTATCTAATTATCAAACAATGCAGTCAAGTTTAGTTTATTACTTTTTGGTAAAATTACTATTCAATTCCATTGACTTATCCAGTCTGCCAATCAGTATGTTTTGCATACGCTTACAAAACTGTTACCCATCCATCCACCCATCCATTTTCTGTTCACCCTTGTCCCTTAATGGGGTCGGGAGGGTTGCTGGTGCCCATCTCCAGCTACGTTCCGGGTGAGAGGCGGGGTACACCCTGGACAGGTCACCAGTCTGTCGCAACAGTTACCCATTGTAGTTATACCAATAAAAATGTTATAGGTCTTTCACTACTAAGACGTATGTCATTTAAAACAAACTTTTAACTGGAGTGTGAAGTCTACAAATCAAAATTTACAGCTTCTCTGATGGCCAGTTGCATTTATTGGACTGTAATAGAAATCTGAGCTTTTTATTAATAGTTTTAATTTGTGTTAAAGAGCTGCAACTCCACTATTATGTAAATCCAAATCACGCCAGATCAACACAAAGCAAACACGATTTAACTATCTATTGCACTTTTAGCTTTAATTAAGCTTTTCTTGTTCGCCACAGAGCTGTTATCTTGAACTTGGTGAATATTTCTAGCAACAGAAGGCTCACAGTGACAAACCATTTTGACACACATTCATTGTATTTCATTGCCACAGAGCACTGTCTCTGGTTCCATCTTGTGTTACTTTGATTTAAAGCTTAGTAATGACTGCAGCTGCTCAGGCCCTGTCTTTCTTTTTAAAAGCACAGTGATGTGCAGTAGCTAAGACTGGGGAATTATGAGAGAACAAAATGTTGACAGTGGAACATTGAGTAATCTTTCTTAATAATACTGATAAAGGTGCGTCCTAAACACAGAATTCAAGTCTAATCCATCAGCCAATCAGTATGTGACGGAAAAGCTTACCCCCCAAAACGCAAATGTTCTGCAATTTTGTAGGTAAAATGGCAAACGGGACTTGCTAATTCTTAATATCGTGACCTAAAATTGTCATTATTGTCCTTTTTCAAAAATGTTATATCACGTCTAAATTTCTCTGCTTGTTTTAATAATTCATTTCTCTTTTTTAAATTTTAAATGATTTAATGGGAATGAAACTGGATACATCATTTAACAAGATTTCTTAAAAGCCACATATTTGTGGCTGAGGCTCCGTTGGTAGAGCGCACGCACCAAATGCAGAGGCTGTCGTCCTCGATGCGGTTGTCTTGGGTTCGATTCCCAATCTTATCCCATTTGCAGCAACTTAATCTTTTGACTTAAGTGTATGTTGACTTATGTGTATCTTATGTTGACCCAGTAAGAAAGTAGAATTTCTCTGTGTGCACTTAATAAACGTAATTACTAACATTTTGCAATTCCCTTCCCATTCTGTCTCTTTCCAGCACCGCCAAAGTTTTTAAGAACCCCCAATGACCAAACAGGCGTGCAGGGAGGTGTGGCGTCCTTCATCTGCCAGGCCACCGGAGATCCACAGCCGAAGATTGTGTGGAACAAGAAGGGGAAGAGAGTCAGCAACCAGAGATTTGAGGTATTAGGTCTATTGTTCTGATGTAAAATGCTCGACAAAATGGGAATGTTTCAGCACCGCTGTTTTGGCTCTGCTTGCAACACAATCCATTGCACCAAGTCTCATTTGCTTGCTTTCCCCCCCTCGAATTGCCACTACGCATTAGCGGCCTCTAATAATCACGCTGACCCAGCTTTAAATATGCATGAGCTTTAACAAGAAAGATACAGTGATAAATTTGAATAAGTTGCAAACGGAAAGCAATTGGACAGATTAGGAAAAAAATCCTTGTGGAGTGACCCAGATCCTTACATTAGCATCACACCACATTTTCCAGCTTCATGCAAAGTGTGAGGGGAAGCGACACTTCCACTTGGGAAGATCCTTTTGCTTTGTGGCATCTTTATACGAATGCATATCCCACCCTCTTTATTTTGGCTGAAGCTTTGATTTCTAGTCACCATTAATCCACATTTGAGCTTAACACCATCACAAAATCATTGCAGAGCACTGATAAGATTTCTATTAATGTTTGTTTCAGTCCTCTGGACTTTTCTTTGCTCCATAGCGGCCATATTTGTTAGCTCCCAAAGGCCTAATGGAGCTCAAACCTCTTTTTCGCGCCTCACGCTTACAGAAATCCAATCTTATCAGAGTTCATCGCGTTTGCATCGCACGTCCAGATGAATGCTAACACGTTAGTTTCCATTCATCCACCCATTGCCCCGTGGGGGCTCGCTCTCTGCTACAATTCTGCACCCATTCAATCATGCACTGCCACCTCATCTTCTAACGAAAACCCATTTCCTTTTGGAAGCCCCACAACTTCCTTTCTAATTTGCTCTTTGGCCCAAACTCAGAAAGGAGGCTGTTTTTACCATCACCTGCTGACACCTGGAGTGCCAACACTGCTTTAGCTTGGCCAGTGAAATGTTGCAGAGTTTTGTTAACTAACACATGCTCAGATATACTGTGTACTTTTAAAATGTTTGTAGGCCTCGGTGTGTTTGTGTGTGGCGGCGTGTGCCTGTGTGTGGGAGAGAAAGTGGTCTCAGGCCTATCTTTTACTTGAATCTACCTCTATGCTTAAAAGAGATTGAGTTATGACACAGATCTTTCTAAAATCAGTGAGTATACAACACGTAGCATGCAACGATAGCTGAATAAGCTACAACAAACACCTGTTTGTGAAGCATTTTATGTGTCGTTCGTCCAGCAAAAGTTGGTCCTGTCTCTCGTACCACTACCTCACCTCATGGTACAAAATGTCCGTAACCGAATACCAAGCCACTGTTTACTGTTTGTGCTTGTTTTCTGTCCCATTGACACGATCCAGTGTGACGCATTTACACTTCAGGAGACTGAATGTTAGCTTTAAGAGTGGGACACATTCAGACGTAAAATTCACTCTGCAACAAAATATCTGTGCAAAATAAACATCCAGCCCCATTCTTAAAGTTAGTCAGCCACATCAGTTAAAGCACTAGGTTTCATTTACTAAAAGTGAATATCTAAAATATATATATATATATATCTATACATCTGGAGTGGGCATGGGCCGGTTACCTGTAGCAATTTGTCAGTTTTGAATGGCTAGAACTGCTAAGATATTCCTTCACACAGTTGCTATATTATTACATTTTCTTTCATGGAGATGGCAAAAAAAACTTTTCTATAGTTGTTCAAAGCAGCAGTTTGCTGCCCCTAGCATACCTGACACTAATCTTTTAGCTAGTAACATTAGCTAGCTAATATTGCTAGCTAATGCAGCATTTTCAAAATCTGAAAATAGAGAAGTGATTAATGTTTTCTCCGGGTGTTTTGGAGTACTGCAGCACTCTCCTAATCCACCTGCTAATGCACACTGCCCGTCAGCTAGCTGAAAGAAGGCTAACAGATGTTTTGTTACTTTATAGAAGGACAAATTTGACTTTTTAGATATACTTCGGAACACACATTTCAGTGAAAAAGATAGGCTGGGACTCAACTTTTTTTTTCTTGAAAACTACAAAATACATTCTGTCAACTAAATGCAATCATTAGTAATTGACAAGAAGACAGAGCTAGCATTAAATTGACTACATTTCTCAGGGGAAAAAAATTATTTAAAAAAATATGGCGCCATAATACATCTTACATCACTAGCTAGTGCCACACACTAGCAAGCTAATGATGCTAGCTTAGTTAAAGCTAAAAGGTATTTACCTTACCTGTATGGAAAACAGACTTGATGTTTTGGAAAATTTTTGTCACATTTGTTAATTAATGCTGATTTAAGACTATAGTTTCAAGCCACAGGCAACATATTTACTAAGCTAATACCAGCTTGTTATACTTGTTAGTCTATGACGAGCAGAAACAGCAAAAACACAATATTCAGTGTAATATGTACTTGAAAACCACTTGTAAATAGTCTATGAAATATTTTTATTGATGGAAATCAAACAAGAAATAAATCTTATGGATAACATTATAATATATATAATAATATATTACTAAGAATTATTGTTAGTGCTTTAGATCATCTATTATATTTTTGTATCGACTACTATTTTTGTGTTAGTTTTATAAAACTATGGTATTCTTACTTAAGGATATCACACCGTGAGACTCTCATTCCGGCCCGTGTCTAACCTGCACACAACAAAAAGTCTTATTCATGCACAGATATCCTTACTTGTTCAATAAACATCCACAAATATACAAAAAAAAAGTCTTTGCATTAAAGTAGGCAAACGGCTGTTTCTGTCATAGGAAGCACATTTTGTCAGTCTCCATCATTGTTGTTGAACTGTCGTTAACTTTATTTTTCAGTTGTTGTTAATATTATTTTCTGTGGAAGGTCCCTCACTCATTGTGAACAAAAAAATCTCCTTTAACATATCCTGTCTCTCGCACCTGCAGGTGATAGAGTTCAGCGATGGCTCTGGCTCCGTGCTAAGAATTCAGCCGTTGCGCACACCCCGAGACGAAGCCATATACGAATGCGTTGCCTCCAACACTGTTGGAGAGACGAGTGCCACCACCAGGCTGACTGTTTTACGTGGTAGGTCTTTTGTCATCAGCCCCTCCCCCAAGGAAGAAATAAAAAAAAATAATAACAAAGCAGTCCAACACGCATACACCTCTTACATGCACGTCTCTCTACCTGTAACAGGTAAGGTTACATTTATCTGTTTATTTGGTCTTCTTCACTGTCATTGTTGTGTGCAAGCAAACCCTGGTCCCTCTCACACTGTATATTCTAACTTGATAAGATTTAGACCATTAGCTGTGTAGCCGAGTAAGTTTTTGTTTCTAAGTGACTTAAGTCATTTGCATACCAATTCCTGACACAATAATTAAGATGCCAGTTAAATTATGCAAATAGCCATCCTTTTCTCTACCCTGCGGAGGTTTAATGAAAAAAGCTCAGCAATGATTTTCAAATCAGTCATTTTTCATCTCCGTGTTTCAGCTTTGAGATTCATTTGATCGTCTATGGAAAGAAAAAAGAAAAGCATGCTATTATCCGATTAACAGGCGTGCTGTTTATTGTTCATAGCGGCATCCTAGTGGCAGGTTGATTCACGCTGTATCTTCCAGTGATCACTAGCTGTTAAAACGCTTGCTTTACAAATCTGGACAGGAAAGGTCAGGGCAAGAGTTAGATGGAAAATAAGCTGGATGATGGTGTCTTCCTTTGTAATTAGCTCTGGGTAAAATTTTATCTTGATTAGACATAACAATCCTTTCAAAGGCAAATTTGTGTTTGCCCTGAGCTCAAAAGACAGTGTAATATCTCTCTAAAACATGACTTGTTTGGGTTGTGAATGGAGAAAATAGCTTTGGAATATTAATAAAAAGGGTCTTGGGCTGTTTGATTGAGGTGTGCTCCATTATGTTCTGCAATTACATAACATGGAAAATGAGTTTATATTGAAAGAGGTGCTTCTAACCTATTAAAAAAAAAACTGGCTCTGCGACTCTGAAATCCCACCAACACCATGAATCCCCCTCCTTCCCTTCTTATCTCACCAATGAGCCACCAAAAGAGCCCTTTGCACTGTCTCCAGGGGCCGATTGAAAGAGAAAGGTGGGCACATTCACATGCGGCTCTCTGCTGTTTTCTCAGAAAGTGCACACTGTGTGCAGGTGTGCTCGCATACAACACCTTGCACAATTCTTTTTTTCTTTTCACTCTCACTCTGTCTCTATCTCTGTATTTCCCCTTCATGCACACACACACACACGCACACACACAGCAGCAACAGATAGCTGAGGGATGGATTGAAGCTGCTCTTCCCGGCTTCACGGCCTAGCATTAGCATGTTTATTACCATTTCCATTTTGCTCTTCTGCTCTCTCTCCTTTTCCATCAATGTATTGAGGGTGAGTAGAGGCCTATCGGCAACCAAGAAAAAAAAAATAGAAAAACAGGAGCAAGCTTTTTTTTTTCTTCTCCTCCTCCTCTCTTCTGCTTTTGTTCAAATATAAAATTGTGCTCTATCATATTACCTCCCACATATACACAATCCCATTCTTGTGAATGATTCAGGTAATAATGTACATTTTTTAAATAAATGTGCTCTAATTTCAATTGCTTGCAGAAATCTAGACTGAACAAAGTGTCAGCTTTGATGTGATGCATTGTTAAAAAATCAGGCAGTACATAAAATCACAGCTTATTACAGCAGAGATTTGGTAGCAATGCCATCACAGTGGTTACAACTACAGGAAATTAACAGAAATGGAATACTATTTTATTAACTTATTTAGTTAACTGGAGCCTGAAGTACATAGCAACCCACCTTAAAAGGGAGCTTTACATTTGAAAGAAAATTGCCGTAGAATAATCCATTTGTGGTTGTCCCACCTTAGATAATGCTGTATAGAACGGGCTTTCACTGTAATTACAGCTGAATGTATTTCGAGGTATCTCTCCACCAGCTTTGCACATCTGAAGACTGACATTTCAGCTCATTCTTCAAAAAAAGCTCGAGCTTAGTCCGAATGAAGGGAGAACATCTGAGAAAAGCAACTTTCAAGTCTGCCTACAGATTTTAAATAAGATTCATGTCTGGACCTTGACTGGACCATATGCAAATTTTTTATATGTTTTGATCTAAACAAAGAAAATGGGAGCCTGCACCCCAGTCTCCTGTCCTTTCCAGGTTTCTTTCCTGCATTGCTCCGTATCATCCAACCAACTCTGACCGGCTTCCTGGTCACTACGGAACAAAAGTGTTGCCACATCGTTGCAAGAGTTGAATGAAACAACTCTTGCAATGTAATTTCCTAAACAAAGAAAAACACAGTTTGGTGGTGGTGGGGTGTCACAATAGAAAAAGCATCTTTTTCTATTGTGTATTTTAGTTTTTGCAAAATACAAACTTGCAGGAACTTTAGAAAAAATAATTTTCTGTGTCTGTGCATCAAAAAGTGTACAACGAAACCCGGAACCTGTTCTGACAAATACGATGGCCTAAGCTCTAGCCAAGACAAAAGCTGGGAGTGAAGTAACACAGCCAAGTGACAGCACACTATTCATACTGTATGCATAGAGATTCCAGAAATAACTCAAGAATGGTTTATCCATATTTTAGAATGCCAAAAAGCTTACTCTGTCCAAAAATTCTCATCACGCTGTGTTAAATAGAGCAACACTTGTATGTTATAATGCAGTCTTCAATTTTATTTTCAATTTTGTCTGTTTTCATAAAGGAAGATTAAGCTTCTAGGGCAGTGCGTGTTGTGGGATTGAAGAAATAAACAAGTCAAGCAAATGAAGATAAGTGCTATTACACCCAGTCTAATACATATAAAGTGACTGTTCTCTTAGTTCATTTAGGCTCCAATGGTCTGTGGAAACAACTGCAAAGCATCTGCTGTGGGTAGCTCGCCACAGGGAGCGGGAGGCGCCTAATTCTATGAAAGAAAACCACATTTGTTGCACGTTATGAGGAGATGGGGGACTGGAGGTGACAAAATCCGAAGCGCAGGGGGGATATTAGTATTCGGATGGCTCTCCAACTTGATGGGAACTGCCATTAGTAATGAACTTCCAGGCTTGGAGAGGTGATTTGCATGAAAGGCGAACCCTGAAACGTAATGATGTTCTGAGTCAAATCTGCCAGGCCACGCTATGAGATACAGGTTGGCTTATTTCACTTTTTTTTCCCATTCATTCAGCGCTCTGTTTTGATTAACTGTGAGATGAACAGACTCCCATATGACTGAAGTCTTTAAATGTAACTTGTCTAGATTTGCTGGGTAATTCCACATGACATAAAAAATGGTTGAAGATGAAGATACGGCACATTATGGGAGTCACTGCTTCAATACAATTGGAGTTATGTTTTGTCTGACGTCGTTTAGAAGTGGAAGACGCTATATTTGCATATACACGAGTACGCCTGCAGAGCTTGTAACAATAGCATCAGCATACAGTATTAGCACAGCTGGAAATCTATTAACTATCTGGGAAGAAACAAACTTTGGAAAATGTAGTTGCAACACTTTTCTGGGTTCCGTCCTCTCTGCTAATAGTTCCAGCAGAATGATGTGTGCATTTGAGTGCTGCGGTTCATGATTCAGGCATGATTAAGGATTTATACTGCATCTTCATAGTCCCATTATGCTGTCAACAGCCGTTTCCTGTTGCCCCGCACACAAGCCAGCAAACTTATGCAGCTGTGCACAACTTGACAGTGGGAGCGGAAAATGGGAAGCTGCTCTCCTGTGACGGGAGAACAGAAAGCATCATTTCCATTTGTATAGAATGGTGCGACGGCGCGGTCAGAGCTCTGTAGTTACGACGAATGCTTCCCCTCCTCAGTGAAAAAGCTGCTACGTGATCAGTGATTATTTAGATACAATGCACTTCACTTCCTGTTGCCATTCTAGGGGGAAAGAACATTCTTGCACTCAGCTAAAATATATTAATTTATTCGACACATTTGTAACTAATATCTACGAGTTGTTGATTACCTTACCGGTACTGTAAAAAGAAAGTACATCTTGTCCTATTCAAGGGTTTTCTTATCAGAACAATATTCTCGTTTTTAACAGTTTTTGAAAGGATTTACATCTAACTCTAAGTGTTCAAAAACACTATTGTTGTATTTAGTGACTGTCATGACATGCTAGCGTCTCACTATCCAGGCAGCAGGGAGAATATTTTACAGTAACATGTCCTGGGTGACACCGTCAGTAGGAGGTAAGCACTGCTAGTCCACCTTACTTGCTTTTGCTGCTCCTCTTTAAGTCTCTGTCTGGCTCTAACGTTTCGAAGTCAGCAAGAGAGGCGTTGGAGTGATGAACTGTGCAAAAACCTAAAAGTAAACTCCAAGGTCTAACTTTGGTAACGCTTGTAGCAGTGAAAACATAAGGTAGTCATTTTTTGTATGACACTCAGGATTTTGGCCCACACTTACCACCGTTAATTCATTTGCAGACTTTTCACCTCTCTTAAAACCCAACTACAGTATTTAATCAGGACTTTGTCTGCTGTGTTTGGGATCATTGTGATATTGATCCCAGTTTTAGCCAAGCCTCGCTGCTAGGCAGATGGCCTCATATAAACTCTTTGGTGGACAGAAAAGTTCATGGTTGTCTCAAGATGCCCAGGGCAACAAACCTAAATCATCACCTCATCGTCACTGTGCTTAAGAGTTTACGTGAGAGGTTTTGTGGCTATATGCTGTGTAGTCTTATCAAAGTTAGTCCTACAAAGGACATTGTTCCAGAAGCCTTGTTGTTTAGAGATAATTTTGTGAAACTGATTTCATTAGGCAATCGGGCCAGTCTCTTGGCATTGGATAGATAGTGTCACATTAGTCTCTTGGTGGACAGAAGAGTTTCATGGTTGAATTAATAGTTGTAAGATTCCCAGGTCTTGTGTCTAGAAAACAAGCCCAAATCTGCATCACTCTACCGCTCTGCCCAACAGTTTTTCAGTTCATTAAGAAGCAACTTAGCAAACTAAATTTTTGCCACTATACTATTTTAGAAAGAATAGGCATTCTCTGGGCAACTGCTTCAAGCAACTCCCACTAGTTCATTGTTTTTCTAATTATACTGCTGAGAACATAAATACTTCACATGCTAACCCAGACCTATAGAGTCTCAGATGTAGCTCTAAGTTTTGAATTTTCGAATAGGTCAAAACCGGTTCATGTTTAGTATGTCACAATACGAAAAGCACTATAATTAATAGAGGGAATACTTTCTTTTAGTTTTTTGGTAAATTGTGCTTAATGTGTAAAGTCTAAGATAAAAGATTCATCCAGCAAATATAAAGAAAAAAATCAGATTTTCTTATTAACAGTAATAATATAAACACTTCATTTGTCTCTTTGAAGCCTATGGACCCTAGTAAAGGGTGCAAAATGAAGAAAAGCTAGTCCATGTCCTTAAACAGCTTAGGAAGATAAATGCTGTGTCAGCTGTCTCCGACTGTCGGAGCAAATGTAGCACCCGGAAAGAAGCGAGTGACCATTGTTAAATTGCTGTGTTCACGATCAGTGGCTTGAAAAGAAGGAGAGAAGTTAGCCAGCAGCTACTGTACAATTCTCTGGTTTAGTGGCAGGAAATCGGAAAATGGCAAGACCTGAGCTGCCGTGTGGAACATTCAATTTTGTCAGAAGATTTTTTTTATGAAAAAAAAAATATATATATTTGTATATATATTGCCGATTTACTTTTATTCTTTAACTTTCTCAAACATGTTGTGCCGAATGAACGTTAGTTCATTCACCACATCCTTGAACTAAATAATGAGTACAAAGTAGAGTACTGTTGCTTTAATGCTTTGCATGTGAAAGAGGTTTTCTTAAAGAGTCTCTGCACCTTAGCATGCTGAGATATAGTGACTGAGTGAGAATGTCTCACTGGAAAGACAGTCTATTATCGTCATGTCCATTAAATGTTTCATAAAATATAAAGCAATTTAAAAGATTAAGCTAACTGTCCTCACAGAAATTGATCTTTTCTTTAAAGAACAAAAATGTATCCATTGCCAATGCCAAACCTTTGCATTTAATCACAAAAGTAAATCAGTATCTAAATAGTATTCAAGATGATTTAAAACACAACCACTGCCAGCAAGATGGATGTTAGAGTTAAGAGTCTGCATGGTGTGTGAGAAAACATCTGCTGGAGCCTGTTGGGCATGTTAACTTCCCTCTGACCGTGATAGATAGTGCTCCTTCTGTCGTGGCTCTGTGCTCACTTTAATAAAAATGAAAGGCATCCAAAAATAATAAATATCGATTCTGACAAACGAACTATTCGTTCTCTCATGCATGATGCCGATAGATTGCCCCCTGACTTAGCTGCAGAAAAGACGCGAGGGATTTCATGGCAAAAATATTTTTAGGCCTCTTCTTAAATAAGATTGTTTATAAAATATATTAAAATTTGATACTCCTTCATTACAATGTGTGGCCTGTAGTCATATCGACAACACGCTTCTGAATCTTTGTTCAATAATGGTTATAAAATACATTGTATTGTTGGCAAATATACAGACCAGAGATAATGTCAGCATTCAGACATGCTCACAAATCCACTTGAAGGTTTATAGGCCAATTAAATGGAAATCATCTCCAGCTGTCACTCCCACACATATGGTCAAGAGGTGCCCTTGTCCATTTCCTGACAGGCTTAGACTGGCGTCCTCATCAACCCTGATCGCCAATAAAACTAATAAACAGAAAACTATCCAGCTTACACTGTGTATGTTAAACTCTGATTGTGTGAAACATTACATGTTAACCCATAAGACAGGAAGACAACCTCTCAAAAAGGATAGAGGCTACGGACATATTTGGTGTCGATTTATGATGCTTTTCAAATACGTTTGAAAAAAGTTTTGTGGAAAAACGACAAACACTTAATGACTGAGGAGCTCCTATTATGGTTGCCTTTATATGGCAAAAATTAAAGCAATGTCCTTAGCAACACCATTGTTGAAAAACAAACCCCAAACCCAAACCTTACTTTTAACAAACTATTCATATAAGTTGTAGATGACTACTTTTTTTACTTCCTGTAGCAGATGGCTGTACTGCAGTGTTAACACCAGCTTGTCAATAAGCAGGAAGTTTAGATTTTGGTTTGGTCTCATCTGTAACAGTACTGTAGCTAACGATATGTTACCATTTAGGCTTGCAGGATTATGCATGATGGTCTAAAATTACTAAAGAGGTAAATGTGCAAGTCATTTAGCTATGTCTAACTTCGACAAATAAGCTTTATGGTTTAATTTTAAAATAACCATAAGCTGTGTCTTAGTAACACCTACAGGTCTTATTTGGGTCCAACATATAGCTAACTCAAAATGGCTTCTACAGCACTGGTAATTGAGTGCAGTTCATGTAGAGTTGCTAATTTAGTGTTTATCATACACGCTAATCATCTTAGGATTTTGTGGTAGCATGCTAACATCTGCTAAATCCAATGTTTAAAATAAGATTGTATACTGCAGTTTTTAGAACTTAAAATGTATTGTTTGTTCTCTAAATTTGTAAAGATAAGTTTTTATCAGATGGTGCTAAATTAACCAATTCACTGAAACTGCTTATTTCAGAAACTTGAAAGTCACCTTAGACTCAGCTTCTTACAGCAATTTTTCTCTGGCTAAAGTTGATCAATTTTCCTAGAAAAATATTTTATTGCCCAGAGGAAAAACAAGGTCATAAAATAAGGAGTGTGTGTAAGTCGGAGCCAGGTAGTCAAGGGGTTGCTAATATTAGCAGCTTTGATCTTAGCGCCGCTCCAAAGTAATTTTCTACTAGATTAACTGGATACTGCAGGGTCATCCTTAATGCATCTGATGATCTTGAGAAACTTCTCAAGCTATGTAAGGGTGTTTGCTAATTGGAACCCAACAACTTTGTTGGAAGGTGGGGGTGCGATTAGATCTTTTGCATTATTTTACTGAGCGTTGATTAATTGAAGAGAAAAGCGAATTGTTATATAATGTTGTTGTACGTTACATCACCTGCAAAATCTCAAAACATGTGGCACTGCAGCCATTTCTATACTACAGCCACATCGACCGCAGCATGTTGAGATACCCATCATCTCCTAAAGTCACTTTTGCAAGAGAATGTCTGCAGGCTACAGTTGAAAAGCCTGACATAACCCCATTTTCCATTAGGGCTCTTTGAAAGCCAATAGGTCCTCTCTGCAGGATGTTAGCAAGCTTGAATAATCTCGATACTTTGCTTGTTCTGTAGCAAGCTTTTAGTTGGATGAATTATTGAAATTCCTAGCGCTATGTTCTCCTTTTCTCAGAGAGAAGTCAACCCCTATAAAGTTGGTTCCCACAGACATGTATGTCACACATCTCTTAGATTATTCGTCTCAGTCTAATGCTATACGATGTTCAAATGGAGCGATCCCGAGTCATGAATCGCAAAGGATATCTGGTGCTCTCAAGCAAGTTCTGCAAGTGATTAAAGTTCAAAGGCAAATGTGGAGACATTTTAAAAGCTGATTAGATGACATTTCATGAAGTAATACAGACATCAGAGGCATAAATACTGCTTTGCTTTTGCATTTTAATAGGAAATGACATTTTACAGTTCACATTGTGATGTAGAGATATATATTAACTCTTGCTTTGTTGCAACTAAAACAAAGCAAATTAATAATTATTTGAATACATGTTATAATCATTGAGCTTTATTTAACTTTCAAAACATATTCTTTCAGGCTTTGACTATTTATACCTTTTAAGTTTTTTAAATGTTGAACTTATAGCAAGCAATATTTCTGACATAAACTTATAGGGAAAGCATTATAATAGCTCAAACACATTGTGTTTTTGAAGGTTTATTCCTCACCTACTTTTAAGTAGAAATGCTGTTCAAATTTTTTGCTGGTCACAAGACTTTGGGCTGTTGCAAAAGGCGTTTGCTTTTCAATATCTTTTACCATTTTAATAAAATGACAGTTTACAATTCATAAACACGTTGGTCATGTTTTTCCCACCTAAAGCTTATGACATTACCCTATTTTAAACTTATTTTAACACTTTTCAACCTAGAGATCCTACAATATTGCAATGATAAAATATTCCACGCTCTGTTATTCAGTGTATTTGTAGTGTTTATTTTCAACGGATAACAGTTTGAGATTTGTGCTCTTCTAAAACGTTCCTTTTGGCTTCAGTTTTGCAGTTCAGCTTCTAACAGTAGTTCAAGAAATGTGATTCTTCTAGTTCAAATGTTGACTCGTACACATTTTCAAACCTTTCTCACCAGCGTGAGGCAATAAGTTTTAAACTAGACAATCAAATACCTTACATGTCTTACATTATTTACTTCAAAGAGATAGGAGTGGCTATTTTCCAACACTCACTTTTTGTAAGATTCTATACAGAGTTAAAGGCTGTTGTGGAAATGATAGAGGAAAAATACAAGTATTAAGTTTAATTCATGCTGTTGATGAAGACAATGCGGAAAGTATTTCAGTGCTAATTTGTATTGTGTGGACAATCAGCCGATAGTGGCATCTTCTCAAGTATTTCTAATTAAAATAACTGGACCTACAGTTATTTTAATTATGTAAGTAATGTAAGGAGTCCGTGCTGTCCTTAGCAAATCTGTCCAGGCGCTGCTCATGCCTTGTGGCGTTCTCACCTCAAGCGCCAACCTTCTGTCAACTGGGCTTAGAAATTTTCTATAGCCAGTTATTAGCTTCCCCTAGGGGTCAACTTTTTTTTTTTTTTTTTTTTTTTGCGTGATAAAGATTTACATAGTTTCAAGCTGATAATGGTCATTACTGAAGAGGACAGTCATAATCACTTATTACACCTTTAATAACTATAAAAATGGACATCACTTTGTCTGTGTGTGTAATATTACAATCACAAAGAATTTCTCTGATGCAGATTTTTAATGCAAGTCTTTTTTTTTTCCCCCTGGCGAACAAACTTTCAAAAAGTGGGGAAATTGAACAGAAAGAAGAAAATTGCGGAACACGTTGCAGAATCATAATTGATTTCACAAATCAGTGAACACACAATTGCATGTGTTCCTGTTGTTGTGGAGGCTTTGGCAGTATTGTCAAACATTTAAAATATTTCACTAAAAATACAAAGTTTGGTCACATATTCTCAAAATAATTCTTAGATGGAAGTTTTGAAACATAAAGTAGATGTAGCATCTACATTTAAAACAAAGGCATCTAATAAGAAAACATTATCTACCTTTGACCCTGGGTGATCTTTACTCAAAACTGTAAATCTGGTTGAGATCATGTGTGGTCTGTAAAGCAAAAAGCGTGAAGGGAGGGAGGGGCAGGGGGGGGTTATCAGAGTGTAAATAGAGTTTTGTGCCTGGCTTCCCACCTGCTGTGCTTCTTGCCCAGCCAGGCCTGTAGAGAAAGCCCCCCTCCCCCCCCTCCGCCCTTTCTGCTTCATCTCTTCTATTCATCTCCCTCTTTACCCATCCATTCTGGCACCACCCCAAAGGGGCATCCGACACTAACACTCCCTCTCTGCTTTCGTTCTCTCCCTCCTACTCCCTTCACTTGCGTTGTAAATGGAGGAATATCACAGCTAATCCGTCATGTTTATGAATGACACCGGGCCTGTGGAGAGTTGGAGTGCCTTGCCAGAAGTGGCGTATATCTCTGTTGCATGCCCTCCGCTTGGCTGATCCAATCTTGCCCAATCAGCAATGGCTATGATAAATGTCTATGGATGATGGCAGGTCGGATGAACACTTGGATGGGTCATTCCAGTGGTTTTTACATTCAAAACTAGAAGTTTTTAATCAGTATATGCTAAACTTAAGTGGCTCCACTATACAGAAGATCTGCCTTACATCCCGGTCAGTCTGTCTATTCTGAGATCTTCGAAGGATGAGATGTTTTATGAGATCACTATTATCCAAAGAAGCTGCTGTTGGCTGCGCCTCAAACTCAGTGCAACTCACTTTGTACAAATGTAGGAAAAAGCTATTCTGGATTGCCACTGCTGGAAATGATGAAAACTGCTTATTTTTCTGCATATTTTAAGTCCCAAAGTCAAATTAAGAGTTTTCCAACTAGTTGCGCAATGTCATTTGGTATAAGAAAAGCTTAGACTGTTCACCTGTGAAGGTTTTTCTGCAGGAAAAGCGCCTTGTGATTAATAAGATTGATTTTACGATGGTTCTCTCATAATCTCAGGCATTAGCTGAGGGATTTTTAATGACAAATAAGCAGCATTCAATTAATTACACAGTCTCAAAGGGGATTTATGGAAGAAACAATCAGTGTGGGGCAAAGGGGGGAGAAGATGCCATTTTTCACTCAGACAGACGGTTAGGAACCTTTTGGTAAGGAGAGAGTTTGTACTTTCATCTTCCTCCTCCTATTTTACTCTAACATTCATCATCACTTCAGTTTTGAAGAACAGTCCAGATAGTGTTTCACGGCTTGTTCTTTCACTGCCTCTTATGGGCTACCCAGTAAAATAACATCTTAGTGGGTAGCCGTTAGCTGTCTGCCTTTGGGTGTTTTTAAACAGGTTTTATAAAAAGATTGTACTTGTTCAGCGAATTACTGAACAACCTTTTAGAGGGTCCACGCCTGAAAAACTTAATACCACTTTGTGCCAGACAGGGAATGTTCCCCTAAAAACTCTATTACAGTAAAATGAAATTAGCAGTTTGAGTCAACAGTGGTGCATTCATGGTAATATTCATTATCATGCTCTGTACCTGTAGATTCACCTAATAAGCTAAACTGAAGCATATTTTCCTCCAGCCCAGCTAAGCTTTTACTACTGTTTTATTTTTCTTTTTTACAGAGAAAAACATGGGTTTTTGTCTCCACAACTTGCATTACAAGAAGTAGTCTTTGGCCAAAAATCTGGACTGATTTGCTGAATTTCTTAAAGCATACACTCGTGGGAAGAATAATGACAAAGTGAAACTAAATAACCCTTGTTACTTTAGTAGAATTTTATATCTTGATCTGGAGCAGGCAGATGTGTGTTAACACAACATAAAGCCTAAGAGAAAGAGGTCAACAAAGATCTTAGAGAAGCAAACGTTATTACCCATAAATTTGGGAAAGGTCATTTGAACCAATTTTATGTGCAACATTTTACAGTGAACAAGATTGTTCGCTTCTTTCCAGGACTACAATAGCCAGCATATCATCCTCCTTAGACTGAGCTTTCCACAGAGAAACTAAAAAAAGGAATCAAAAGCTCCATCAGGCTGTGCACAAAATCAACTAAGAGCAAACCATATTTTTAAGTTATTAGATACAAGGCTGCTTCTGTTGCATCAAATTTTTCCCACTGTGGGACAATAAAGTATACTTCTGTTGTATATTTCTAAGGCCTATGTGAAAACATCCATCCTTGGTTAAAGTTAACAGTTTATGAGTTTAAAAAGCAAACACAAATTTGACCTCCAGGACCTCGACTGACTCATTTGTAAACTGGCAAGCAATTATCCATTATCTATTAATATTTTCCAAAATCAGGTTTGATTGTAAACAGTGACCTCAGCTGTGCAATAACATATACATAGTTTTGAGGTCATTTAAATTCTTGACTAGTTTGATCGAACCTTAAAACCAGCTTCAATGTTCATCACACAAGGAAGGCTTTGATTTAACTAGGGCTCAGTTGCCTTAAGCCCTTAAAAACACAGCAGTATCATATTTTCACTCACAAGCAAAAGCTGAGCACATTGTTCCTTAATATTTAATTTTGAAAAAAAAAAAAAAAAAAGAGTCCATCAAGTCAAGGTCCGAGAAAAATAAAATTATAATCTTGATTAACTCTGCTAGACCCATGAAGGTGTGCTATGTGGTATCTGGTTCTAGGTAGATGCAGGTGTGGCACTTCATGAATTGAATTTTTATCCAGTGCATCCAGGATATTTGAGGTGTCGCTGTTCTTCTCTTTAAACCTTTTTAGCTTTGTGGCAGTGCAGTGTGTCCTTGAATAGACCGCAGCCATCGAGGGACACTGTTTCCATGAGCATGGTCTGCAACAAAATATAATTCATCTCAATGGGATGAAGAAAAACACGTCAAAATATCCTCAAATAACAATGAGTGTGTGAAATGAGCATTATCTGCAAATGTTTACAGGAAGGATCGACAAATGGTGTGTGGAGTAAAGAAATTAGGTTCTTGTCCAATTTATAGACTGTCCTACCAAGCTGTGAATACCTGATAAAGCAAAGCGGTGGGCACTGATTTAGAACCTGCCAATCATTAATCCCTATCCAGCAACAGCGTACCTTTTTATCGCAGCATAAAGTAAAACTTGTAGGCAGAGCAAGAAAATCTGTGATAATGTTGGCAAAACTGTTAAACTGTTACAGAGGCTGTTGGGAGAGAGGAAAAATAGAACAGATGCCGTCATAGATTTGGCACAAAATAAAATTGCTGCCTCCCTTTGTTAATCGAGACCTCTTACGTTTGGTTGAGTAATTTTGTTTGTGTGAAAACAAAAGTGTAATTAACAGTTCCGTCTCCCATGCCAGGGCAAAAAAGTAATAATAATAATAATAATTGAATATGTCAGTGGAATTGGAGCTGAACGAACATTTTGTTAAAGAGGGCTCAGATCGTCTCTGGACTGATGTATTAACTAGGCGTGTTGAAGAAAACAAAACTGTAAACAAATTGCATCAGGCATTGTTTTTGTGTTTATTGCAGTCTGAAATTAACAACCTCTTTATGGAAAAATGAAACGGAAATTAAGTGTTGGGCTACAGAGGTGCAAGTGTGAAAAAAAATTAAATATTATGTTTTCAAATGTTAGACTTAAGCTGAGATTTGTTGTCATCAATAAGGCAGTCCTGGATAAAATAATCCAAAATCTTAAAGGGGTGATATTGTGGATTTTTTTTTGTTTGTTTGTTTGTTTTTTTTGGAGCCACAAGCAAAATAGCATGGTGGTGGAAATATTATGTTGTGAAAATAACATTGCTTTAGACAGAACTAGAGCTCCAAATATAATTGAACCTTAACCCTAAACCTTCAGGTATCTTCTGAAAAGCTTAAGAAATTGAGGTTTTTAATATTTCAACATCACACTGCTAGAATAAAATAAATAAATGTTTAAACATTCAAATCTCTCCTGCTGGGTTTTAATTATGAGTATGGATTTTCTTTTTAATAACATTTTCAGACCAGTTAATAAAACACTGGGTGTCAGTTCAATTTCGACATGCTAATGTACTCGCAAAGGCTGAAAAAAGTCTGTTCCAATCAATGTTGTGCTCCGAGCAATAAATGATTACCTTCATGAGCACTGTCTTATTCGCTTTCTAACTTCTTTTGGACTTTTGTGTGTGGAAAGATCTTTAATCACTGTCCTTCAGTTTCAGATTATATGTTTTGGTTTGTTGGGAAAATGGGTTTGGTTCAGGCTGCTGAGAAAAATGAGCCCTGCTGTCATACTTTAAAGATAATATTTAGCGGATTTTCACTTTTTTATTTTGTTTTCCCTGGCAGATAACTTATAACGAGACCGTGAGAGTCGGATTGATTTGAACCTGGGTGAAAATAATCTTTAGCGCTACGCTGTCTGGGCCTCAGTCATTTCTGACATCTTAGCACCAGATTCTTTTCTCTCTCTCTCTTTTTTTTTTTTTTCCTCCCAGCATCTTTGGCTGGACGCTAGAAGAACAACACGTCTCGACACACATTTTTCTCCTTCGTGCCACAGCAAGTGACCTGTGACAGCCTCTTTGAGCAGATTGTATCCACTCAAATAGATCCAACAAATATATCTTATTACGGCCCATGGGGATTTTCCCTGAAGAATATCCTCAACCGCGGGGTGAAAAGTCTTGTTCCGCTTGGTGGGGAAAAAAGGTCGGATCAAATCCAATCCTTGTGCAGCAACCACAGAACTAAAGCCAGAATGTGACCAGAAAGGTTTCTTTTTTTTTTTTTTATCTTTTCTTCTTTCTTTTTTTTCCACTGAAACCAACCATTCGGTTCAACAAAGGCTTGTTTTCTTCTCAGACTCCCTTTACTGGGTTATTTTTGGAGCCTAATGCGTTTTCGGTCTCATAAAAGAGGAATTGTTATATTGCTTTGTGCTGCAGAATATTGTTAAGACATCTCCACAGGCAACTGTGTAAATATCAATATACTTGTTGCAGATAAATTGTCCAGTCTGCTCTACTTAAAGGTGTACACTAAAGTACATAAGGAGGACATCAATGTCTGGCAGCACCAAACTACTTCAAGTTGAATAAAGAAAACAGTGAGAAATGCAGATGAATCTGATGGCCCAGCAGTGGGGCTGAGTGTTGGGTTGTACACAGATATTTAATATTTGATGTCACTCTGTATTGTTACAAAGCTGTCAACATACGGCACTAAATACATTTGTAGAAAAATACATAAGGAATGCCTAGTCCAGACTTTGACTTGGCCATTGTAGTTTGGTCATCATTCTGTGAGAAAAGGCATGTCCAAAGTGAACATTTTTAAATTGTGCCTAAGCCTGCATCGATACAAATCGATGCAGGCTTTTTCATTTGTAATTAGGGAAAAATTTTCTTACAGTGGAAAATGTCAAATACAACAAAAATTATTAATCTTTTAGTTACCACCCTGTTTTCATTCTCTTAATAGTAAATAGGACCACATCTGTTGAGAGACTTTTTTCTCAAAAGCAGACTTTGGTGCACCCGAATCTGCTTTTGATTAATTTGTCAAACTTTGCTAATAATTCCCTGGGTGGCAAGCATTTTAAAGAAACAGCGACCTAAATCCTGTTGTTGTTGTTGAGAATAGACATTGTTTTGTTATGTTTCTTTTCTTAAAGGGATATGCAAATCAGATGCCTTTCTGTTAATAAGGGAAATGTGGAAACCCTGTTTTTGATCAAACACATCACATTTACTACAGAAAGCCTGACTTTTTTTAATTGCACTATCACATGATTAGTTTATATTTTCCCATGTTAAATTTTAACTTTAAAAAATATATTTTTGTCCTATGAGTACTTTTGATTTGACAAATTTGGCCCATGGGACAAAACCTTTGGGCACCACTGTTTTGCAGTCTTTAAAATGTTTTCTTTCAGGGTTGCTCTTTATCAGTTGTCATTCTTTGTCCCGTTACATCGGACCAATTCATCTATCCATGTGAATGAAAACCATCCCCACAGCATAAGGCTGCCACCACCATGTTCCAGAATGGACATGGTGTGTTCGAGAAGGTGGATTGTTCCTAAGAAACTAAAAGTTGTGTTTTCATCTTTACATTTAATTTTTCAGTATGATGAAGATCACATCTTTACAAGGTTGCTAATAACTGTGAAGGTTGTTTTGTAGGAATTGTTTGTCTTTTTACCAGATTTAAGGGTTTAATCCATTCTAAACCTTCATAACATTATAGCAAACCTTGAAGTAAAACAAACTAAGCAAACATATAAAATACATTTCAAGCTCAATTAATCTGATTAACAGCATACAAATCTGTTTTTGCCCTACTTGATAAAAAAAATAAAATAACTGTCTGTATACAGTTCACTGTCGATGTAGAGTCAGATACTGATTCTGGTGACAACTGCATTATAATTGCAAATTGTACAGAATTTATTGCAGCACTCAAGCAACACTTCGATAACTGCGGTGGCCCCCGTTGTCATACAAGGAAAATGTGATTTCACTTACGCTCATATTTCTGTGAGCGTGATCAATAGATATAATCTGCTAATGGGGTGAGTTTCTGTCCAATGGCCTTACGTATTCTGGAGAAAAATCTGCTCACCGAGGTACTTTTTGAGCCAATGTCCTTTTTATACTCGTCCAAATGCTTGGCACTACACACTCATATGGCCTGATAGCCTGGCAGTGGCTAATGTGTGCAAATTGTCATTGGGGGTCTTTTTATATCAAGCACCAGTGCTCAGCACTTCTTTAGAAGGTGACTTCAGCATTTCTTTCCCTTCCATCTCATTTAGTGTGTAGATCCATTGTTGAATATACAGTATGGGTCTGTAAAGCAGAAATTGCCCTTGTCTTAGTGAATGTCCTTGAGATAGCAGCTTTCAGCGAGGTAGAATAGGATAAGCGAGGGAAATAAGTTAGAACTTCTTTCTCCTTTTTTTGTATTAATCTCACCTTTCAGGTATGACTTTCATATATTGCATATGGTGTCTTTGTGCTCAAGTTATATTGCATTTGGTCTATTAACTGTAGTTGTACTCGCGTAGAGGACTTTTGGTGCCCTTTAAATAGGTTTTGTGCAACAATAAAATAACCTACAAACCATTAAACGCACATTTTTAGCACAAATGATTTTTACAATAATTAAGAATTTTTGAATGAGATTGGAAATTAAGCGAGATTCATCCCAATTTTACACCCTCTATCCAGCCATTCCTTCACCATCTTCTGCTTATCCAAAAATGTGTCACTGAAGTAGCAGATGGGAAACCCAAACATGACTCTCCTTAGCAACATTGAACCTGGGTGTCCTCCTAGTGGGAAGTAACCAGAACCCCCCCCCCAACAATAATTATAAGTAAGACTTTTCATTATGATAGGGGTGAAGACATCTGGTTTCAACCAATCACAGGTCAAAATGATTGTTGCTCTGGTTTGCAAGTTCTCTATAATTTTACACATTTCATCTTGGTGGGTTTCAGGAATCAGTGGGTTAAATAGATAGTCAGTGGTCATTTGAGGAAAATTCCCTCTCTTTCTACCAGATGGCGTTAAGGTACTCCTATGATCCCGGTGGCCATGTTGTCTGGTTGGGTCTTTGGTGCCAGATGGGGTCTGGTATTGCATATTGGCCTCATGGAAGGGGTCCGACCTGAAGTATTTTGGGATCATATTGGCAAATACCACCAAAAATCAGCAAACATTTCCTGGACTAGGGAGTAAGACGTTTCTGAACCCAACTTAGTGTCCAGTCAAAACATTTGGTAGTCCAGCCGTTGTTAATTATAACCAGTTTTTAAATTTTTTTTACACATGTCTTCGTATTTGATGGTCAAAAATCCCAGAAAATTTGATTTGTGGTAAATAAAGGAACAAAGACTACATGTATTTAACTTTTACAGTCCAATCATGTTGTCAGGTATGCAACCTCTTGGCAAGTCATCTCAACACAAACCGAAAGCATTTTTTTTTGTTTGTTTTTTTTTTCTTCTTTTTCACTTGCTCAAAGCAGCTCAGAGCTTATGTTGTGGTACTACTAAATCTGGTCCTCTATGAAAATTGTATTTATGTTGAAAATGGTCCTACAATTGTTACTAGAAATGCAAACATGGCACATGGGAAAAACCTCCAGCCACTTGGCCCTGGCTTGATTAATTATCTCAATCTTTACTTTTAATGCTTTGTCAATAGCCCAACTTTTCTGCAAAAAACAAAAAACAAACAGCAACTGTGATTAAACTGCGATTAATCTGATTTAATTTAAATCTCTGGCTTTCTAAGGACAATACTCCCACAGCTCTGTTGAGGAGACTTGTTAATAAAGGCGAAAGCTACCAGATGTATTCAATTTCCCTGCCCTTTATTTATTGTCACAGTGGTAATTCGCTTCACAGTGAAATAAATGAGGATAGGAGCAGCTTGAGAACATCCGAACACTTGTTTATTTTATCTAAATCACACAATCTGCAAGAAAAAAAAAAGTTTTCAGACACCAAACTTCTGATGTTAAGACTTTGTGGCCTTTTTCAATGAGCATGAGCTTGCAAAGCAGCAGTAAAATGTACTTCTGGGCTAAGTGGTAATGCATTCAAAAGGCCAGAAAGCGTTTAAACAGTCCATTAATTTTAAATGCAACGCCTGGAGTCATATTAGCTTCTTGCTAGGAATCTGCAGACCAGCTTCATGTGGGATGAGTTGGGTTTGATAACACGTTTTGTTTACAAGTCGGATATAAATCCAGAATCTTTGCTAAAAAAGTAATTGCCAAAACGTCTTTAAGCCACTCTCTGTTTTCCAGTTACTTTTATTCTGAAACAAAACATGCTGCAGCGTTAGACATTTTTAAAGGACAGCTAAATTAAGTTCTCCCAAGCACTTTGTTTCTGAATACATCGCAATCTTTACAGCAGCTGCATTTAGTTTCGCATGGGTTGTCGCATCCAATTACTGTATTCAACAAGCATCCATGCTTGTAGCCCTGATTTTGGCTATTGTGTTTGATCAGGTATACTTTGGACTTGTTGTAGAAATCTACTAATTGTGTCTTTGACCTTGAACAGGCTGCAGGGACAGGAACTACCTCCAATTAATTCCTTTTTCCCTCTTTAGTATCTTACATTTGAGCAGGCATTATAGTTTCTAAAACAATATGGCATTTTACAATTCTTTTTAGTCATTGAACAACTGAAAATCTTTATTTTTGTATATAAATATTTTTAAAAAAGTACTTTGAAGTAAAATTACTTTTTGATGGTTATTCTCTTACTGCGACTTAAGTTATTCCTGAGACTAAACGCTTTCCATAAGTTAACAACACTGATATTTTTTTCCAGCCTTTGAGTATTTCAAAACAAACTCCCAGTGATCAGATATCTTTTTTAAACTCTTAAGTTAAAATACCTAACTTACCTTTAGTACTTGAAACCCCAGACCGTGGGATGGTGTTTCTGACAACACTGCCCTCTCATATCTTGGCTGCTAAACCATCTCTTGGTACTCCAGTTTTCTCCTACAGTCCAAAATCATGCATGTTAGATTCATTGGAGATGCTAAATTAGCCATAGTTGCACGGCTGTTTGAATGTTGTCTGTTTTTTGAGTATCTCTGTTATTGTAATAATCGTAAAACCTTTATTTAGCCAAGAAAGTCCCATTGAGATACAACTGTTCTTCCTTGACGTTGTGGTCAAAATGACGGCAAAACCAGATTTTAACACAGTTAAATAACAATAAACATGATCAGAAAAAGTCAACTGTGGGAGTTGGTATATAAATAAAAGACAGATGTTAAATCAGTGATGGACCAACCAGGATCAACTCCAGCCAACCGTAATCCTAAATCAGTCTGAACGCTTTTACTCCCTGACTGACTTGACCTATTTTTTCTTTTATAGATTTTTAGTTGTTTTTATTTCATTTTACTGTTTGAGCCACTACTGGGTTTTATTGAGTAGTATTCAGACAAGAAAGGGAGTGAAGAGAGATTGGGGGCATGCATGGAGCAAATGGCCCAGGTCCAATCGTCAAACCCAGGACTTTAGCCACAGTTCATGGATCGTCTGCTCTACCTGCTTCACCTGCAGCGCATTTTTTTTCCCCCCATTGAAAACATTTCTTTCTCCATGTAGACTGTAGAGTTTCCCATAAAAACACTAAAATTTGAATACCCACCCAGGAGCTGCAGTAATGTTCACATTGGAGAGACATAAAAATACAAAGGAAGAACATTCTGAGCATGACTAAAGATTTTACTGAACCGCAGCTCGTCTTTTCTGTTTACTGTTTTCTCCATGTCATTCTGATTTAAATAAGTGAGTACTCAGCACAGTCTTCTTGAATTATTATTTTCATATTTTTAACTAATTCAATTGGCCATTGACAAAGTTGTGAAATCTTATTTCACAGTTTTTAAAGCAATTTCTTGCTTTAGGTCGGGACGTAAAAGATGCCTTTAACAAAGCATGATAGAGATGGTTTTTTTGTGTTTAAGTTGGCCTCTGCATTCCTGTAAATGATTCAGTTTGGGTTCAGTCTTACTATTTTGAACTAGAGAAGGTTAAATACAGTCCTCATTCTTCAGAACTGAAAAATTACTTTCACGAAATGGCATGAAATCTGAAACTGTTAGTTGACGTGATTGGTTGTAGTTTTCAAATTTTCCAATTCCAGTTTTGTTTGGGGAAAAAGATTACATCAGTCCCACCAAAATCTTCTTGGTGAGAGAAGATTTGTTTTTGTTAAAAAAAAAATAAAATAAAAAAATGAACAAAAAATATGGTACTTACCCTGGTTGGTAAGTCGCATCACTCATTAACCATATTCTCTGGTTTTCGTATGTGGGTGAAAGAAGCCAGTGTATGAGAGAACTGGATTAGCTAAATATCTGTCTTTGGCTGAATAGAAGTAAAAAAAAAACAACAAAAAAAACTGACTTTTTAGTGACACCAAAGCAGTACTTTCAGAGATGACCGAATTATAAGTTCTGTGAATTACAAGACACTTCTAACATCTCTAGTTCAGGATATGCGCTGTGGCTTTTGATGTGTTGACTCCGGCCTCAGTCTGACTGGATTTTGCTTATCAACACTCTTAGTGTTGTTGTTCTCTTTGTTTCTGGTCGACCTGTTCATACCACACTTTTTCCTTCCACTCAACTTTCTACAAATGTGTTTGACTGCATCATTCTGAACAGTTTTCTGTAGTGACTTGGTACGAGCTTCTTGACATTTTGTAGCTCATCACCCTTGTAAAGGCTTGAAATTTTCCACTTTGGGTAATTAATCTATATTATATGAGTTTTACTTTCTTAAATGTCTGACGCACTATTTCAGTTTCACACCAGTTCAGGCAAGGACGCACAGAATTGTGTCGGGAAAGTTTTGCAGTTCAGTATGAAGTCACTTGTTTGTAATGTGGTCTTATTTCTGAGAAGATTTATCCACAGAAGTGGTTTTCCATGCCAGACAACCAAAGGCAGTGTTGGATGGCGGCCACGTTTGTCATTTTGCTGCATGCAGTACATGGCATCTCAAAGCGGGTTTCAAACTGATGACGCCTCATGAAAATTTAATGAAGGACCGATTTTCAAAAACAAACAGTGTCGCTTACGAAAGTAAGGGAAGATATTAATTAGCCGCATCACAGCGGGAAAAGGAAGACTTAAAGGTGTGTATAAGCCTCGTTGGCAGTCAGAATAAGCAGGTCTTGTTTGGGAGTTTAACACTTGGCTATCACTGCAGAGAGGCAGGCGTTTTGCAAATTGGAATATTATGGCGCATAGAATATTAAAACGTGCAGCATTTCAGAGATTGTTGCTTGCTACAAGCCAAGCATACTTTGTCAAAAGAATGGTAAGCGTCAAATAAAGCTGCTGCAGGCTTTGTTTCTGCTTTGTTTTGTTAAAAAAAAAAAAAAAAAACATATTTGGAGCAAATGAGCCCTGTGAGTTTGTCATCTTTCACATCTTAACCCGCAGCGAGACGTTCCTCTGGCCCTGTTCAGGCTGAAAATTGAGACACGGACAGGAACAAGACAGCTTAGACAACACAGCGCAGCCACCTGCCATCATCAAAGAACATCAAAGCTCCACCTCACCTGAATGGATTTGTAGTCGGGTGTCAGGGTCCCTTCTTCTTCAGCATGCCGCCACTACAAAAAGAGTTTGACATTTCGGAAATCATATTTACCTGCATTTTGCCCACACTTAGCTGATAGGTTTAATAACACCCTGGTTGCGTGAGTCGAATAGCATCCAGGAAGATTAACATTTTTGCTGCTTTTAATGCATGTAAATAACTTGTGTTAAAATTTTAAATGACCATAGATGTGCCGTCCTGCAAATAAGGCAGATTTAATTTACAAGCCTGCATATCTGCAGCTCAGCCTGCATAAAAAGCTTTTTACTAGCAGCTGTTGCCCATCATAAGCTTGAGGGTAGTCTGAAGTCATCCCTTCCGACTACAGTATTATCAGTCCATCGAGACACCAGAAGCAATGCAAAATTTATCAGTTACTTTATTTAGGCCTGTGCATGTCTGTAAAAAGCTTGTTTTTAAACAGTATTCCCAGATACAGCTTGCATAAATAAATACCAGCAGACTATACTACACAGTAATTCACATGCAAATCTGAACTGAGGTGATTTGGTTGTCTGTTCGACATGCTAAGTTTTATACCAGAAGTTTGTTTTACCCATTAATATATAGGGGCCAGTTATTAGTATTAAGGTATACCAAGTGCTTAAAAATTTACGGTTACACCATTCCTGGGGCCTGAGGTCTTTTTTAATGAGAATTTTCTCCGGATGTTCAGAGCATAGAGTAATCAGCCACATCTGTTGCTGGTCACTGCTGGTCAGCTGGCTGAAAGAAGCACGTGCGCCTCCCTTGACTCTGGCTTTGATGAGTCGTCTCCCTGCTGCTCCTGTGTGTGTGCTTTGTCTCCCATGAAGCAGAGGGTATTTTAATGTTTCAGTGGGGAACTAATTAAAAAGTCAAGAACAGGTCCAGAGCCTTAAAGCTAATTTCTAGAGCATCTCGCTGTCAGATCGGTGCCTCTAGGTACTGTCTAACCCTTTTTAAAACACGGCTAATTAAATCGTTTTATTCATCTGTCACAATTTTATAAGGAAAATGACACAATTTTACACAGAGAATTAGCAGTGTAAGAAAACCCTTTGTTTTATGTTTTTAAATTCACTAATTTTCTACAGTCTCTACAGTCTGGTTTCTACTCTCCTGCCACCAGGTCATGGGTTCATTAAGACCACCATCTCGCTGTCCCAGACATCTTGCCAAAATGTCTCCAACTTGTTTTGCAGAGGACCAGCTCCCCCCTGGCTTCCCCACCATAGACATGGGCCCACAGTTAAAGGTGGTGGAGCGAACGCGCACCGCCACCATGCTCTGTGCTGCCAGCGGCAACCCTGACCCAGACATCACCTGGTTCAAAGACTTCCTCCCTGTCAACACCACCAACAACAACGGACGCATTAAGCAGCTCAGATCAGGTAGGTTTCCTCTGCTGAAAACTCATTTACCAAACAGGGAGACTCCTTTCTTTCTTTTTTTTTTTACTTTCTATCTGATCTGCTCCCACATTATATCCTCTGCTCTTTCATCCCCTCTTCTTCCTTCCCATGATTTAACTTCTCATTTGGCTTTTCGTTTTATAGGTAATGGCATTGTTTCGACTATTTCCTGTCCTCTACTTGCTGTACATCCCTGTTGTCTGTCTTATGTGCGTCTCCCTTTGTCTTCCAGTGTTGTCATGAGCTGTTGGGATTGTTTCCTTTCTGTGTTTGCTGGCTTTCGCCCTAACCTCTGCCCACATTGCTCACTGCTGTGACTTTTTAACAAACAATTGTTCTTTTTCTTTTTTTTTTTTGCTCTTTCATCTTGGTTTTACTCTCCACTGCATTGGTGCAGTATTTCTTAGAACCATTATGCCCATTACTTACACCTTTCAGTCAACATTCGGCCACATTCAGAGCCCACAATTTAATGCACATGCTTTTAGAATAGGAAAACACTCAGAGAAGCAATTTAATTATCCTAACATATTTGTCCTGCAATAGATGTTTGCTTTAAGAGCATTTCAGACTCAATGAGAAGAAGTTTATATCTTGAAACTAATCAGCCACAGTAGTGCGTAAAACTTCATAAAGCTTTCCCTTTATCCCTTCATTCTGACTTTATACAGTGCCATGCAAAATAAAAAAATCTAAAATGTTTAATGTCACATTTTTTTTAAAACCACAAACTTGTCAATTTTGATTGCATTTTATTTGATAGACCAACATAAAGTAACAAACCTGAGCACACTACTCCCATAAAACATAGTCTAGCATGGAAGCATCTTTTATTCAGCAGAGATCAACAAACTTGCCATAGAGGAAAAAAGAAAGATGAATGTACATATAGTGGACCCTCCACTTATTCGCAATTCAGTATTTGCAGATTTTTTTTTGTGGAACGTGACTCCACATTTGTGGAAAATCCACTTATTCACAGATGTTTTTACAGAGCATATCTAAACTATTCAAAAAATGCAGCTTGGATTTTTGCTGGGATTTGCAAAGCAGCCAATCCAGGAGCACATTTTATTTTCTTTGGTGCTGATGGTATGTGCACCTAAAAGTAAAGATAAGGAAGACTGTAGACGTAGGCTTCTTCATTGGAGCTATATCTGTGTCCCCTGTGGGTATTAATGCATATAAAGGTACATTTGATGCTTGAACAATTGAAATTGGTATTTATAAAGGTTTTTGTCAGGGTTTCAAGTATTTACGTATGACTGTGGTTTCTAACCTTGTAAATACCAGGGTTTAACTGTCAATAATGGATAATGGACAAGGCAAAAGACTTCACCTTTAACCAGTTTAATAAGATAATCACTCTAAACATACAGCCAGAGCTCCAATAAAGTGATTTAGAGGAAATGATATTCATTTCTTTGAATGGCCTAAACAAAGTTCTGACCAACCCTTTTGAAAATCTGTGGCAAGATTTTAAAGTTGTCCTTTAAATGTCCACCAATCAGTCTATCTGGTTAAGCTATTTTTCATAAAAAAGAAACGGTAAAACCTTTAGAAACATACTCCAGAATATTTGTAGATGTAAACAAGCACATCTTTTTGGATTTTATTAGTGAAAATTAAAAACAGTATTTAATTATTTCATTCTTCTTCATCCTTATGCACCACTTTCTCTTGGTCTATCACTTTAAATGCCAGTTCAAAGAGTTGCAGTTACTGGTTGTAACAAGACTAAATGTGAGAACGCTGAAGTGGAGTGAATACCTTTGCAAGGCACTGTAGTTCCTGCTTTAATGTGTAAATGCCAGTTTTGTTTTCATTTAATATATCAATAGAAAAATTTTTCTAACTTTTAACCAATTCTGTCCAGCTGATAACCCAATAGCATAACTTCTTAAATTGGACGTCTTGTCTGTTTGACCACCTGTCTTCACAGATTTCACACCTTTCCTTTTGTTAACTCATCGTGTTAACCTGACTTGTTTTTTTTTATTATTTTTTGTTTCAGTACAACTGTGTCAGATTAACCTTAACTTCTAACGTGCGACTTTTATTCACGTGCAGTTTGCTAAAGCATTAACCAAACCTTGTTAACTAAACGTACTTAAGGAGTATAATCATAATTCTTATGCTGTCTTTCTTCTCTCTATATTTTTAAATTCTACAGAATCCTTTGGTAAGTGCTTAGCTCCAAAGCACACATCACCCCCACTAATTTCCATGTTCCAACAACTATTAAAATGCATGGCATGCATTTTACTAACAGATAGCTTAGAGTGTCAGGGTTAGAAAACACACACAAACACACGCATACACACTCCCCTTACCCTCACAATGTGTAACTGTCTTACTGCTATTAATACCACTGCTAGCTGTAATACCACCTTATCTTGAGATTTTAACCATCAAGCTTCAGGCTACTGTGTTGTGAGAGAGTATTTGCCCCTTACAAATCTCTTCTGTTCTTGATTTTTTTTGTTTTTCTTTTGGTCGCTTTTAAATGTTTCAGATCTTCACACAATGTGTAATATCAGACAAATATCAGCTTTATCTGGGGTTGGGTTGTGGGGAAAACAGCCAGTTATACCCCTCCAAGAGAACCTCTGATCTTTAAATAAGTGTCCTTAAAATTAATTTCAGCTGCTTGTATCCACAATCTCATTCTTTTGGCCACTACCCAGCTGTTGTGACTATAGATGAGGATAGGAACCTCATCTACAGGGTTTCCTTTGGCTCTGTCTTGGTCTCTGAAGAGACAACCTTGATTCCATGTCTGACATGATGACAAGTCTTTATAACTCTTTATACAACTATATAACTCTCTTTGCAACGCAAGCTGATGAATTCAGTTTAGAGACTCTGCATCAATGCGTGGCTGCATTTAATAACTTAAATATTAGTTAATTATGGCAATTATTTGCTTAATACCAACAAGAAATGTTGTTTGAGAAACTAACCATTTTCCCATTCATTCTTGCATTTTGTGGTGCCTTCCTCCCCAAAGAAACGGTGTCCTGAAATACTATTTGAACTCTAAACATACAATGTTGGCCTTGGAGAGTTTGGTCTTAGTCTTAATCTTGGTCTCAGTTTCATAAGAACTGGTCTTGACTCCATGCCTAGTAGGAATCAACCTAATAAATCAATAACTTTTCCTTTTGATTCTGCTTTTTCTTGACTACGACAAACCATCACTACAGATTTCACACCAATCTGCCTATCGATCTCCCACTCTTTTTTTTCATGATTCACTAGCAAGACTTCCTCCTCTTGGGACAGAACCTCATCCCCAACCTGTAGGAGGCACTCTAATATTTTACAGCTCAAGCCCGTGATACCAACCACAACCACATGTTCATAGGCCAATTTGTAGAATCTGTAAATAACCTAAATAGAACATGTTTGGTAACTTGAGGTAGTAGAAGTTGATGAGTAGATTTTATCAGTCTTTAAACAAACCACAGTGACAACCGTTATCCACCTGAGAAAGTGACTTTGTTAGATTTTGTCTAACCAAAATCATTCAGAGTGCAACAACGACTCAACCTGGAAGTCACAAAAGAACCCAGAATATCAATGAACATCATACCTAGAGTCAGAGATGATAGTGTGATGGGAATGACTCGCTGGAACTGCAATAAAATGAATTCGGCTCTTGAGTGAAAAATCCTGAATGAAAATGTCCGGCTATCACTTTGTGACCTTAACCTGAAGTGCACTTGTTTTATGCTGCAGGGCAATAATGCCACAGACACCAGCAAGTCCATCACTGAGTGGCTCAAAAAACATTACATATACCTTAGCATTGTCACCTTAAATCCGTTTCAGGTGTTGTGGTGTGACCATAAACAAGTTTTTGTACTTGAAAACCTTCTGAGACTGAATTAAAACAATTCTTCAGAGAACAGTGTACTTTTACACTGTTCTTCAGAGAACAGTGTACTTTTACACTGTTCTTCAGAGAACAGTGTACTTTTGTGGATATCATTCCCAGCATCATTCCCAGCATTTTTGCTACCAATGGTGGCGCAAACAGTTATCAGGCTCAGATTTCCATTACTGTTTCATAAAGGGTCAGATTCCCTGAGAAATTAAATAATTTCTTGAAAACTACTTGTTGCATTTACTCAGGCAATAATTGTCAGATATTAAAATTTGTTTGAGATCTGAAACATTTTAATGTGATAAAATTAAGTAAAAAACCGAAGAAATCTGAAAGAGGGTAATTATTTTTTCATAGTACTGTAAGTATTGTCGCATACTGACCTGAATAATAATCAATCCTCACATGTTTGTTCCTCACTCACTTATCCACTACTTTAATGTGTTAACACCAGCACCTTAAGTAGGAAAAAGTCCCCAAGAGCTTTAAGGAAGGCAGCCAGCTTTGCCTCTAGCTCAAACCCAAAGGTCCTCCCGCTTTCAGTCTCATGCACAAAGTACTGAAAAGTCTTTTCCCCCTCAGTACATGGTCTTCAGAAGCCACTTTGAAAAAAAATTTAAAAATGGCACCACCTCTCCCCACGTGTTTCACAAGATCTTTTCTGACTTTATGATTTTTCTATGATGAATCCTGTCTTTTCTCTGCCAGTAGAGTACAGAAAGAAAAGTTCTCTCTTCTTCTCTCTCCTCTCTCTTTCCTGTAGTACCTTTATTTACGTACCCTGTTGAGTCTAATTTGATTCTTCTTCCAAAGCCCCCAACCTCTATCTACTCGTACTAATGCTTCTTCTTTCCAATCTTATTTGCATTCATATTATCCACCCAGGTGGTACTCCAATAAGAGGTAAGAGTGCTGAACTGACGTTCAAAGAATGAAAATAATACAAATTCATTCTTGCTGTCAAGCCATCCGTACGCACCCATTTTTGTCCTGTTTACAAAGACCAAATACCATTTCATTCATATGGATCCATCCTCCTTATTTGTCCTGGTTTTGGTTGACTAAAATTGTATTTCATCATCGTGTCTATGCCTTATTTACTCCTTTGTGTTCTTGTTTTTTCTTGTTCTTTTAGCTCAGTTGTGATATGCTTGCCCTGGCTCTAATAAGCATATACAATGACAATTCTGTTTTTTTTTTTCCCCAAAACTATATTTTAATGCTCATTTTTGTTTTTTGTTTTTTTTTTTTTTTTCCTTTTTGGCCATAGCCAATCATGTGTCCCTCTTTTTTGTCCAACTAAAACAACCAAGCATTTTTCCCCCCTTAGCTGTTTCTTGTTCAGCACAAAAAAACCGACATGCGCAGATGCTGTGGAAGACCTAACACCACCTCTCCCAAAGACTTCTTTCTATCTTTGCAAACTATTTTTTTCCCATTTCTTCTGTTTGCTTTCCTCTCCTGTACCTCTACAAAAAAGCCCAAACAACCACTTTTTTGATAAAGTTTCTACGGTGCTTTTTTCCCACCTTCCTCTTTCACCTATTTTTCTTACTTTTCTTGGGTTTTTTTTTTTTTTTTAATCTTTTTTGACTTTTTTATTTTTTTTCTTCAGGGTTTGGGGAAAAGGCAAACTGTAGAGTGTGGCGAGGACCTGATTGGCTCATTTTTGCCGTGTGAGATGGAGCGGGAGAGTTGTTGATGCATAAAGCCATTTTTCTTTGAGTCATGTGACACCACACTGCTGATCCCATTGGTGGATTTTTATGGGTGTCTTTTTGTGGCTAAAGCAGTGGATGGTTATACTTTCTTGTTGGCTCAGGCCGCATTTTGAATTTTGTCTTCTAATACAATTGCATTTTATTTTTCAGCTAAGGGTTGTCAGAAGGTTGTAAGTTGTGTCGACATACATTTCTTGCTGAGATTTGCATGTCAAACCTTTTGTTAGAGGGTTATATGTTGGTTCTGCCTGAATTAATGACTCAATAAACATTTTTTTCCAGCTAGTCAGAGCAGCACAACATTTTTGCACATGCTGCTGTTTTTTTTTTACTTTTTCCAAAGATACTTCACCCAGGTGAAGTCCAAATTATCCCATAGGCTGAATATTACAACTGATCTGTGATTGAATATGCTAAAAAATAAAATCATACCTAAATTTTCTTTTTGTTTTGTTTTTTAAATTGTCCTCCCTTGTTGCGCTGCTTTCTTATACTGTAAACCTCTTTTGTTCGATCCATGTTTCCCTGAAGCAGTATCACTCATCCCCATACTGACCAGTCCAGTGACATGTTGTATATTGATGGGTTGCCCCTCCTATTCAAAGTAAAAATCGGCCGTTTGTATTTTTGTTGTCTTTGGCGCTAGGCATGGGTCGGTACGATGCTCTCATGGTGTCATAATCTTGAGTTAAATACAAAGGTTTCTTGTTATTAAGGTATTTAGATAGAAACACAGCAAAAAATGAAGAAGTTATCCTTATTACTGCAGTAATAATAATTTTATATCCAGATTTAAGAAATTATACACAATTGATATATATTAACAGCAGTTAACATAAGCATAATACGCCAATATTAGTCAGTTTTAGTGTACCAAATGTAGTTTTAAAACAGTTTTTTTTTTCTTTAAATATTTTGCATACAGTCAAAATCAGATATTTACATTCGCTGGATAACAACACACAACCATCTGTCTCATTGTGTGGCATTAAATCATACAATTTTTCAGTGTCTAAGGCCAGTTGGATGTGCCAAAATTATTTCAATTTGCTAAATGCCAGAAATGTAAGTCAGACTTTTGCAGCTTGTTCTTTTCTCTTGTTGTTCCCAGTTGTACAGAATTCATGACATCGATCCTCCGTCTTTCCTTGGCCCTGTCACTAGTGTCCTCTGGGGCTAGGTCTACCGTCTTCAGACATAGGCGAGCTTCTCAGCAGTGATTGAAGTTTACATACACTAAGATTCCTTTTTAAACAATTTGGGAAAGTCCAGATAAGAATGTCATGGCTTTGTGTTAATCGATGTCACACATGTGGAAGTATATTAAGGCAATACCACTGCTTCCTTGTCTGGAAATCCACTTCTCTGGTTCACCTTCAGATGCAATTTGCAGATGCCAGGAGGTGCAACAATCTTTCGTTGACATGAATATGAGCACTACAAGAATGCCCAGGCATCACAACATTCAGGAAGAAGACGGGTTCTATGTCCCAGAGATAATTGTATTGTTGGTAGTGAAGGTGGGCTAAAAAGAAACGAGAAAAAAGCCCTCCTCCTACTGGGCCTGAAAGGCCATTCGGAGAGAAATAAGCTACTACTAGAAAAGCAACAAAAAAGCCAAATTACGGTTTGCAAAAATATTCAAGCAAAAAGTTAATTCTCGAAGACATTACATTAGGTCTAAATAAATTAAAATGTAAGTTTTTGGCTATTAAGATGTCGGGAAAAGAAGAAGCTTGGTAAACTTGAGAACATCATCCCATCTGAAGTATGCTTGCAGCAGCATCATGTTGTGGGGTGATTTTACACCAAGAGGGACTATTGATCCTCACCAAACATATGACATTATAAGAAAATAACATTTTGTCAAGATATTGAAGCAACATCTCAAGATATCAGTCAGGAAATGAAAGCTTGGGCACAAATGGGCATTCCAAAGAATATTTGACCCAAAGCATACCACCGATTGAGGTACAAAGTTTCATAAGGCTAAGACAGGAATGGTTTGGATGAAAGAGGAATGTATTGTAGTTTTCTTTTAGCTCCCAGTGTGCAGCAACAGTTACTTTTATACTGTAACCTTAAAGAAATAAAAAATAAAAAATTGTATACCTTGACACCAGAAACCAACCCATGCCTAGTTGACACTGAGATGAGCGTGTTTTTTTTACACAATCTGCCATTTTTTTACTCAGAAAACGATCAAAATGATAAATTACAGCTTTTAAATATGTTAGGGTACACCTTGTTTTTATGAGTTACTTTCTTTTCCGTATTTTATTTTATTTTTTTACTCTTTTGTTGGTTTGCTACTTAACTCTGATAATAGAAATAAACTATTTTAGCTGTATTACAATGTTTTGCATGATTGTAATTTGCAGCTGTCCACATGCATAGAAGTCCCCATTTTACTTGATTCATATAATAACGACTAGCAGATAAAGTCTAAAACCTAATGTCTCTGAAGCAAGTTAACCTCAGTCATGAAAGGAGAATGCAGAAGATAAATAATTTTGTTTATGAACCAAGTTGACCACATGCCTTTTGTTACCCTCGTTTGTTATTCCAACTAGGAGCCCTGCAGATAGAGCACAGCGAGGAACCGGACCAGGGAAAGTACGAATGCGTGGCAACGAACAACGACGGGACTCGTTATTCTGCCCCGGCTAATCTTTACGTTAGAGGTAGGAAACAGCCTCCCTGTTTGTTTCCGCCAAACATTAGTATCACACTGCCTTTAAAACCTGATAAGGAGCAATTAAATCGCCACATTGTCTGCAAGGGGTCTGTGTGCTATGAGGTCACTGTAAGTATGCTCTATTACAGTTTATTTTCTGTTCCTTGCACTTGCCTTACCTGCACTGATTTGAACCTACGGTATTTGCTCTGTTATGCGTTTCCGGTCCGTTTCCGTTGATTATCCTGAGCCTAACACCAGTGACGAGACTGCTTGAAGCATTTATCTACTAATTGCTTTTAAAAAGCTGACTGCTGGAGTTGGTGGAGGGAGTGAAAGGACCTCCTTCATCAGCTCCAGCTGTGAAAAGATCTTTTTCTTTCCTCCTTCCTACTGATAAACACTAAGGCACCTGTAATCCCATTACTGAGGATGCAACTTAAAAGAATCAGGAAGCGGCAATTAATTTTTCTCTACAGGTATTTTTAAGTACAGTACTATTCATGCAGCAGCTTGAACAGAACTGTTAGGTTTTTTCCTTAACTTATAATTTACTCTGGTTAAACAGGACTTGGTAATCTTTCATTTTACCTCATATTAGTCAAGCACAGTTAATTTAAAATATTATTAAATATATTTTAAAATGGCTAGCAGAAGAATGTTTTTTTTTTTTCCTTGAAGGAGCTTGCGGTTGATGGTTCTCTTCACCTTTTAACCCAGTTCAGAGTCGTGTTTGCTTTCTCACTTCAGACGTTATGGCCATTTACGGTTTTTAAACCTGCTTTTATTGGGCCTTCTATCACCTCACTGATAGTGAAGACATAGACGACTTTACTTCTGAGCTTTAGATGTCTCAGGGGTCAATATTGTTACAATTTTCCCCTTCGTGTAAGAAAAGACTTTTGGTCTTTTCGTACACACCATGACATGTTTAGTATCGACCATGTATAAATTTCTACTGACCTCAGGGATGTTTTAGGATCTGTAAGAAAGAGAATTAAAAAAATAAAGCTTACTTCTGAGGCAAAATCATCTTTTTTATATCAGTTACAACAACAAAATGTATATGATTTCTGTTTGTTTTGTTTTTTTAAGTTCTTGCTCTGAGATAGTTGCAGCAAAATGTCACTTTGTACATACAAAATTTACTAACTCAGCCCCTTTTAGGCTAAGACATCTGTTTCCCTCCATCTCCTTTCTTGAGCACAACGGATGGTGCAGTGACACACCAATTTGTAAAACAGAACCTATTTGTGTCAGTTTAGAGTTAATGTTGAACACCATTATAATGATGGCTTAATACTTTCTTGATTATCACTTTAGAAGAAATAAAAATAATTGAGAAAGGTAGCATTATCCACTCTAAATATTTTCTTGTACCCTGAGGGATACTCTAGAATGCAATTAAATAATCCTCTATTTGTCCATCTGTGTTTGAAACTTGCTTTGTTGCAGCAGCCAAGAGAAATACCAGTCCAAAAAAAAAAAAAAACATAAAAAAGTCATTAAAATTAAAGCAACAAAAAAATTATTGGAATGAAAGAGTAGGCATTGTAAATATTAAATGTTAATGCAAAAATTCACAAATTCAGCATAAATACTTTAAAAACATTTCATTTTGGAAACTGAAATATATACAGAGATAAATCTGTGTGATGAATACTTCCCCTCCATTTTTTTCTTTTTTTTTTTTTGCCCAAACTTGATAGAAAGGACGAGGAACAAAACTGAACAGATTTTCCAAATTTGACAATAAAAACTAAAATAGCTAAAAATGTGAAACTTTTACTCCTCAGGTTTTATACTGTTACCTACTGAAACGTAAGGCTGTTCTTAGAACCCAGTGATATCATTTCCTGGTAAAATGACGACATTGAGGGTATTGCTTTCCAGACGTGTCCTATTATAAGTTTAGTGTGCTCTCCACTTGTCCCCCCTGCCAGGCTGCACTGCTGTGGTGTCATTAGAAATCCAAACTCTTCCCACTGTTGGTAAAAAACAAGCCGACAGTTCTTCAACCTTCTGTTTGTCATTATTACCATTTCTATTCTTGCATTAGTTTGTGGGATGCCCTATTAAACATCAGTAAAAATATGTGTGTGAACCTGTAGGAGAAAGAATGCTGATAGTCTGTGATGACCATTAACCAACTGTTGTACAGCCATGGAAATCTTCTGGCAGTGAGAAAGCAAATGAAAAAGAAGACATAGTTTTTAAGCTTTTTTGGGAAGCTAATCAAATGGTTTAGGGTCTCAAACTTCAGCCATCACAGACTGGTGTCCTGACACTTTGACAAGTCTTTACTTCAACACACTGGAATCAAAAAATATTGTTGTTGGGACTCCAGAGACAAAATGACAAAATGAGACAATTGAGCAACACAATTCAAGTGTATTGGACATGAGTCTTCAAGACCTGGAGTTTGAGACCACTGGCTTTTGGTACAACACAGTTTATAAGTGAGTAAATGCTACTTCAAACGTTTTAGCTCCAACAAGGTGTCGCTGTTGGTGTTGGGGAGATTCACAGGGCTTCCTTCCCTTTAGAAGACTTAAGGTCCTCCGAAATGTTTTCCGCAGCATTTGAGCACCTGAAACATGGCCTTCTTACTCTCTGTGTTTCCCTTGTTTTTCTCCTTCCCTTATTTCATTTTGTTCTGCATCCAAAATCCCTACATCCTTCAGAGCTACGAGAAGGTTGGTGTGCTTTTTACTTCTTCAACAAGTTACTTTTTATGGCAATCGATTTTCTTTATTTTCATCACCAAAAAGGAAATCACATCTTCCAGACATTAAAGCAAACATTCTTCCATTGGTTTTGCTTTTGCCTCAGCATATTGTTTTTCTTTGTCACACACACTCAGTGTTCTTGTTCCTGTAGAGACTGTCCCTTGCTCTTTGTCAAAATGCATGACCGTCCAACAGGTGGCACATGTTGGTATCCTGGAGGCGGAACAGTGGGAGGTTGATTTTTGCATCTGCTTGACTGTCTGTTTGCATGCTCACTTGCTAGCATCTGACCCTCCCAGCCCTTTACCATGACGGTGTTCCTGCTTGGGTTTACTCCTAGCTTACAGGAAATCTGGCTTGAGGAAGAACGGGACTTACTCTGCATGCAGACATTCAAACATCTTTACAAGTGTTTCCCATAGATAGACATATGTTCAAGAATTTACACTAAAGTCGAGCATTAAGCTGTAAAAACAATTCCACCCGCAGCGATTATGTACTCCCTTTGATGAGGATGTTACTGCTGGAGAAGTCATGAAAGAATGATACAGTCAGACTCTTATCCACAAGTCTTGACAAATGTAATGATATTCAAATGAGCAGGATAATATTATGTCTGTGGGGAGCGCAATCCAATTGGATATTAATTAAATATTGAGCGAGAGAAACGTTGTATTTAATAATGCAGCCAGTTCCCTTCGATTTCCTCTCCGGAGAGCTACCTCGCTCTCTTCAGGGCGGGCTTTGAGAATTGGCAGCAGGAAGCACATGACGACGCGATAGCTGAGTAAAGCTAACGCATCCTCAGGTTAGAGACACAGAAACTACAGAATCTTATGGGTTATGTGAAAAAAAATTTTTCCTTTATTTAAAGACATTTGTGGTACACCTTGAATGCCATGAGCAGTAACACTGAGCTCACCTGTAAATATGAACCCATCCTAGAAGTTTGTCTGTTTTGTTTGCTTCTGTGTTCCATTATCCACTTTATTTGATAATCCTAACCAAGTGAGGATGCTCAGAAGCAGCACAACTAGTCTATTTTCAAAAGATATTTCCTATGCCTGTTTGGACTGCTAAGACAACATATTGACCATGTTTGAAGCAGTTTTCCTCTTTCGTTTTGTCTCCAATAACCCCATATTCCTGTTTGCATGACGGGTTTCTTTCATCTCCAAAAGTCCTTCAAGTCAACTTTGTGTCCAGGATGTTGTACAGTTTTGCCCAGCTAAAAGTTGTTAATCTTTCTTCTTTGGTGTATTATTTATTATGTGCATCCACTGTTGTAGTCAGATGTTATACATTCATAAACCCACATTGGAGTCTATATAGTTTGGAATTTCAGCACATTGGACTTAAATGAAAGAAAAACATGGTTTTATTACGGTCTAAAAGCTGCAAAGATCAGCTGAACTTTAACATACAGAGAAGTCCCTGGTGTTCATGGAGGTCAGGGACCACAATCTTGCACTATTGAGTCAAATCTGCAAATATTTGAGATCCCCACAAAAAATTCTTATAACTGTCAATTTTAAAATGTCATTCACCAAGTATACATTTAAATGCATTATTAGCGCTATTACGGAAGCTAACATCTATGGTTGTTTTCATCTCTGCTTTTGGGGTTATAGCCAATCAACGCCAAGGAAAATAAAAGCCGTTCCTAGATTGGCTGCTTTGTAAAAGCCAGCCAATAGTCTGTCAAGTAGAAATGTGCAGAACTTTTTCAGCTTCCAGTCTACTTAAAATTCCTTGAATAAGTAAATTTTCCAAATCTGCAAAAGGTAGATCCACAAATACTCAGTCAGAATAGGCAGCCATCCACTGTTTGCCTTGAGTGTTTCATGTGTTTTCTATGACGCACCTTATTCCTGAAACTCTTCCATTGTAGTCCTTTATGTCCCATCACAATCAGTAGGGTTATCTTTTGCAAACCCTTAAACGGATATGTCACCTGCAGTATGTAACACTCTTTGCATCTACTTTTAATAGAAATCTAGATTATAGTTTGTCCTAGAGGCTAAAGCCAATGGCCTGTCTCAAAAGGGGCCAAGACCACAGAAGACTTCCAAGCTTTTAAAACAGCTCTTGCCTCATAAATCTCATAGCGGTTTGGATAAATGCTATTTCATAAAACTTAAAGCCATAATTACATTGGATTGGGTGATTAGAAAAAAGAAGTGCAGTGTAAATTTGAACAAAATAGCCTTCACATAAACTGCTTTTATGTTTTTGCGCTTCATGTGGCTTTATTTCTACATCCGACTATTACTCTGACTGGAAACACTTTTTATGTTCCATGTTTTACAGGAAAGTCATTGGTAATGTGCCACCTCCAATTTCCATTTCCTCTGTAAAAAATGAAAAATAAATAACTAAATATTTGGATTCCCTATGAATTACCACCCATTGCAAACATCAGTATGGTTTTACAGTTCGTGAAGTACAGCACACATGCTCAGATATTTTTGATGTAGATGTTTTAAGACAGTAGAAGTGTGCTTAGGTCTCTTCCCCTCTTGGCCTTAGATTGTCCCTCCCTGGCCAACTAATTTGGGTTTAAAATGAGTCAAGTTGGCACTTCTAATGTTTGCTAACACATTATTGCAAATAACCTTTTAATATTTTTAAACTACATCTTTAATTCACCAACATTTGGTGCACATAATGTTCACTCATTCTTAGGGACACATTTTCGAGGTTCATTAAAACCTTCCTGTTAAAATGTGAGACATAAAAGTGTTTCTCATATCTTCTTTGCCTACTTTCAAACATTTCTTTTTTACTCCTATGATGAGAGCAAAAAAACAGCTACATAGCATAATTGCCTTGTTTTGTTGTTGTTGTTTTTTACCTCTTTTTTATCTTTTGTGAGCTGGTTGAGCTCTAAAGGGGAAATGCATAACATCTGACAGTTCTGTGTTTTGTTTGCACTGAGCCTTAAAAGAATCCACACAAAAAATGTTGGCTTCTGGTTATATTATGTGTTGTTCTGATAATTGTAATGTATATGCCTGTTATATCTAAGAATCAGTTTGTGTCTAAAAGTTGTTTCTTTACATACAATTGACTGGCAACAGTATTTCTGTACAAATCTGATGCTGTATTTTGTGCATAGTGCTCATATTGGTGTTCACGCATTCACCATTACCTTTACAGCTTAGATAAAATTTTCTTAAAATAATATAAAACAGTTTTCATTTGAATTCTGCAGATAAAAGCGCAATCTTTGAACAATCAAAGGCTTTGGAAACTACTACGAAGGATTTGATTTGTTTTATATCCATTTTCTTTTTCGTGGTTGGTTGTTCTAAACCTGGTAATTCCTTTTCAGTACGGCGAGTCCCACCCCGATTCTCCATCCCACCGACAGACAATGAGATCATGCCTGGTGGCAGCGTGAATATCACGTGTGTAGCTGTGGGCTCGCCCATGCCGTACGTCAAGTGGATGCTGGGCGCTGAGGATCTCACCCCGGAGGACGACATGCCCATTGGACGCAACGTCTTGGAGCTTACAGATGTGCGACAGTCGGCCAACTACACTTGTGTTGCCATGTCAACACTTGGAGTGATAGAAGCTATGGCCCAGATAACAGTAAAAGGTAAACATGCTGATTAAGATGGGTAGGATTTTACTAATGTTATTTCAAAATAAATAAGATGCTATAATTGTTCAAACTGCTGTACTACATTGTCCAGAAGCAAAGTTAAATCTGCGTATTGAAGACGTTTAATCTCAATAATATATCAATTGGTAAGATTTGCTTTTCTCTAAGGCATGTTGTTCAGATTCCTGGAGATGCTGTTATTTCAAAGTTACTCGCTAACAAAGAGAGCAACCGTACCTATGACTTGATTTATAAATTGCTGATTTATGGTTAAAATTGTGAAGGCAGGAAGAATTTATTTGCAAAAAAATTCAATATAGGATTGCAGCTGAGCAATAAAGCAGAAAATGTCTTTAGGATAAGATTTGGGGAAAAAAAAAAAAAAGCAAAAAGCAGTATCTTACCAAAAATCTAGTAGAACATACATAATACTTTTTTTAAAAACCAATTTTATAAAACAAAAATAACTATTAAGTGATTTGGAAAAGCTTAATCAATTAGTAATAGGGCAGTGTCTAGTGCCCTCTTGAAAGTTTGAACAGTGTTTCATGTATAAAGGGACATTCCGTATTTTTTGGACTATAAGCCGCTACTTTTTCCCCTCGCTTCGAACCATGCTGCTTATAGCCCGGTGCGGCTTTTCTGTGGATTTTTCTTCAACCGCCAGGGGGCTCTGTAGCAGGAAGTGTATCATTGGAAGTCAAAATTGGAAATCAAAGAAGAAAGTACTGATTTTCATTTAGACCAAACACATGCTAGCAGCAGGCATGACGGCGAAATGTTTTCAAACTTATACCCGCTCATCATGGAAACCACACAAAGGAGTTCATATGATACAGCTTTTAAGTCCAGGCTATCGATCTGGCAGTACAGATCGATAGCCACTGCATATAAGCTCGGCGTTGGAGACGCAGGACTGCGTCCGGCGGAGATACCAGCGGCTTATAGCCCGATGCGGCTTATAGCCCGATGCGGCTTATAGCCCGATGCGGCTTATAGCCCGATGCGGCTAATAGCCCGATGCGGCTTATAGCCCGATGCGGCTTATAGCCCGATGCGGCTTATATATGTACGTTTCCATTAAAAAAAAAACAAACAAAAAAAACTTTGTGGGTGCGGCTCATAGTGAGGTGCGCTCTATAGTCCGGAAAATACGGTAGTCTTCAGATAGCATAATGTGTGACTGATTTGAAAGCCTGCCTTTTCTTCAGATAACATTTTTTTAAGAAAATGACAATGTTCTAAATATGATACGTTTTAAACACAGTGATGGTTGAGGTTGAGTGATTGGAGTAAAATCAATCATGCAAAAGTAGTTAAATATATTCGCGTCAATCACAATGTTCTTCGGATTTTCTGAGTTGCCATTTCTGGAATTATGCTAATGAAAGATGATGGAAGTTAATCACTTTTCAGAATGTTGTTCATCTTCACTTCATACTAAGATTGAACAGTTTTGTCTTGTAACTTGGATGTTGCTTGTTATTCAGAAAACATTCAAGTAGAGGCTACTGTCAGAAACGTACCCACCTCTCTCTGTCAAAACAAGCCAATTTCAGAGCTTTTCTTAAAACCCTGGCACCAGACTTGGAACATATGATACAAGTTTAAGGTTATAGCAAAGTGCTTATCTGTCAGAGAACTACAAAGTAACGAGCTCCCTATTTCCAAAAGGTGGTGTACAAAGTAGTGTCTACTATTTGGTGCAGAAATAATGATCATTTGTTCCTTGTAATATACCAGAATGTCAACCCAGATAGCGCTGCCACATTCACATGCACACAAGGGATAGACTCCAGCCTGCAAACATGCTCACAGCTTTGTTTTTCTGAGACAAAACATGAAGATATTACTCACAATATACCAGCGTGGCAGAGGCTTCCCCCAGTAGTCTGCTTCAGATGGCATATAAACACGATCTATTGCTCTGATATCCTTTGCTGTGCGCCACAGTGTGGAGAATTAAAGCAATAAATTTACCTGTTTAATTATTAAAGTGATAAAGAGAAATCTAAAGATTAACAACATAAACAACAGCTCTATAAAAAGCTGAAAGCAGACAATGCAAGAATCGGTGGCTTCAGAAATAAATTACAGAGATAAAGTTTTCTCGTATTTCCCATATATTTGTATTTTTATTAATATTTATGAAATAATTGTCACTGCAGCACTACCCAAGGCTCCTGGCACTCCGGTGGTGACTGAGCGTACAGCCACCAGCATCACGCTGACTTGGGATTCTGGCAACCACGAGCCAGTGTCCTACTACATCATCCAACACAAATCCAAGTACTCTGATGACCTGTACAAGGAGATAGATGGTGTTGCCACTACCCGGTACAGCGTGGGCGGCCTTAGCCCCTACTCCGACTACGAGTTCAGGGTGGTGGCTGTGAACAACATTGGACGAGGGCCGCCCAGCGAGAGCATCGAGGCCAAAACAGCAGAGCAGGCGCCGAGCACCGCGCCAAGGCAGGTTCGAGGTCACATGATGAGCGCGACCACGGCGGTCATCCAATGGGATGAGCCGGAGGAGCCCAATGGGCAAATCATGGGCTACAGGGTGTACTACACCATGGATTACAGCCAGCACGTTAACCTCTGGGAGAAGCAGATAGTTCGGGGGTCTAACTTTGTCACCATCCAGGGCCTCATCCCGAATAAGACCTACTACATTAAAGTGTTGGCCTTCACCTCTGTGGGCGACGGACCCCTTTCTCCTGAGCTGCAAATCATCGCCAAGACTGGAGGTGGGTTTGGTACCAGTGGTGAATCAGTTTGTACCTGCTTTGACAATTCATGAAGTATGGAAGCGTGCTGTATGGAAAAGTGGATCGAAAACTCCATTACGCAGTATTTACCAGCAAGATGGAGTTTAGAGTTATTCTGGTTTGATCTGTATTATTGACTGAGTCACAGATGTAAATTTACAGATGTAAATTCACATCAAATTGTTTTTCTTAAATAAAATGGGAAAAAAGGGTTTTATGAACATACTCTACCAAAATAAAAAAAAACTGATGTGCAAGATATTGTTACACAGGCTCTTACAACATTGGAGCAGCAAGCAGGAGCGGAGCTGACTGGTAGTGGTACAGAACCAGAGATTCACAAAGATGACAGAAACCACTCTCCAACTCAGAAATGATTGGATAGGCTTGTGGATAATATAAAAACATGATGCAAACATATTTAGGAGATGACCATCGTGGGACTTTAAAAAAAACAAAACAAAAACAAGAAACAAGCCAGCCTCTCTTAACCAAAGTAGCCGTTCCTGAGTGCGATGATCCCCAGCAAGTGGCCTCACAAACGACTTTCATAGCTACATAACACACTTTCCACAGTTCAGATGTTGCAGAGCTGTGATCACATCCTTTGGTGAGCAAGGGGCTTACCAGGAGTGAGTTGAATTCAACACCCCTAACCACCTCAGTTCTTTAACAAAACAGAGAGACTGCATAAGGGGGTCTTAATCTCACCTTGAAGTGTTTATGGAAAGGAGATAGAGAGTTTTTGTTCAATGTGTTCTAAATTAGTTCATAATAATACAGTAATGAAAATATAACTTTAAAAAAACTATATACCATAAATTGCATTTAATAATGAAACAATAATAACAATATTGTATATTTTGTATATTTGAGGATGGCAGAGTGGTATCTATGAGACTGACATCCCTGCAAGCTGCAACCATTCCACTGTTGTGTCCAGACGTGTGACCGAAATCCCAATGAATTGTGTGTAATATGGCTCATAATGAACTCATCTCTTTGTTCCCAGTTCCCTCCCAGCCGACTGACTTTAAAGGAGAAGCCAAATCAGAAACAAGCATTTTGCTTTCATGGAACGCTCCGGCCCAGACGGGACTGGAAAACCAAGTGACCGGATATGAGCTCACGTACAGAAAGAAGGACGACAAAGATGAGGTAATTACTTACAATGATAACAGTTTGCATTTCAAGTCTACATGCAGATAAGAAATATTCTGAGTCTATCCAGATTTTGCATAACAATAACAAGGCTGAGGTTGTTTTAATAGTGTTTTTAAGAGTTGCTTGTTACCCTCCTTAATTACTTACAGTACAGTACAGCTGTTAGTTTAACACTGCTGTGAGTAATTAACAGAGCATAATTGGAAACTTTTTCGCCTCTTTCTCCTCGAGCATTTTTATTTTTATGAGTTTGACATTTGGAGATTGTGGCTTGCAGTAGTTATTTAATTTTCCTTTGAATTATCATTGCAATATTAAGCAATAAAAAAACGAATGAGGGGAAAATGTCATTTTGTATTTCAACGCTCCCGGATATAAACAAATTACACGTGTATCCCTGTAAAAGCTCAGTACTGGTCTTTTCTGACTGTACCACACGGTTCCAGCTTCGAAATCAAACTTTACTCTTATATGTTGGTAATGGTAGGACAGCAAAATCTGTCTCCTGGTATCCCAACCATTTGGTATAAAGACAGTATCTGATAGTTGCGACTTGATGGCCCCAAGATCTCACTGCTTCCTGTTGTTTTCTAATGTCAAGCTTTGGGGATTATTAACCTCCTTAAACTGATTCGCTTGTCACTTTATAGTAGTTGCTCTTTATAAAGATTTGAGTAAGTTTAGGCAAGTAGCTATTTTCTTTTAGCCATTTTGTCTAATTTTCAGATCAACACACAACTGCTTTACTTGTACACCATGTTCTCTTGTCTTGCCTCAAAGAAATGAATTTCTCTGTTGCATCATATTTACTCTCCAGCAAAAACGGAAAATCGTGATTCACTAGATAAAAGTTCCTCAGTGCTCTTATTAACTTAAAATACCAAAGTATAGGAAAGAAAATGCTTCATTTATATTCAATTTAAATTAATTGTTTGTGATGTCAATAATTTTGCCAACAATTATAAACATCTTTTTTTGTCAACGTTGGATTCTTTCCATCACAAAATAAATATACTCAGATTATACTGCTGCAATAAAAATACTAATTAATTTTAAAGTGTTTTAAACTTTATTAGGTGTACAGTGTTAAAGAAGAATTCCTTGGTTTTGTTGAAAAGGTTTTATGTCTAAACTGAATTGTATATATGAATCCTTCTTCCATGTGTCTGCAGATGTTGGACTGAGTATGATGGAGTTCTTAGGTGTTTATAAAATCTCAAAGGTCTGTTTTGAGCCTTGACCGGCAGATTGATTGGTGCGCCCCTTGTTTCCATGCTGGTCTCTTTGCCAGAATCTACTTGTAAAAGAGGTCCCATATGTTAATGGGTGTTTCCTAGCTAGGAAAAGAAGAAATGAAATGACAAAAGACCAAACTGTCTTCACAGAAACGAATCAGCTTTGAACCGACAACCACATACCTGCTGAAGGACTTGAAGCCCTTCACCACGTACACGTTTCGTCTGGCCGCCCGTAGTAAGCATGGAATTGGAGCTTACACCAGTGACATCTCTGCAGAAACTCCACAGACACGTAGGTGTTCTTCTTTATCTGACCAAGTTTCAAATATCTGGGAACAAACGTGTTTCAAATGCATTTTTCTTTGAAGTCCAAACATCTCAAAAGGGCGGAGATGTCAGTTATGCCTTTTGGTTTGCCTTTTGTTTTTTTTTGCTTATTAATGTTTGATGCATTTGAAAAATGTTTGAATCGAAATTGAATTGAAGATTGAAAAAAGGAAAAAGAAAACTCTGCAGCATTCCTTGTAATGGCTGTACTAACAGCCAACTGGGCTTTCTGCAACGTCTCTAGAATGGTTTACAAAAGCCCTTGCTCCTCTGCTTTGTTGTGCACAAATACAGTTTTGAGTAAAATCAATGCTCAAGTTCCTGAATTATTTATGCTAACATCCACATATGTGTGAGTTTTATAATAATAAAATGGAGTCGAATGGAGCTTTGGAAACCATGTCTCTGGCTACCTGGCAGCCAAAACCAGGAGAATAAAGATTTAGTTTGAGCTTTCTATGCAGCTATATGTTTAAAGACAAAAGATTAAATCTCAAACTTGTGTGTTCTTTAATTCGCCATTTAAATATAACAGAGAATTTCTGTGTTGCATCAACATAGAAAGCTCAAAGCGACATTCTAGTTAGAGACATTCCCACCTCCTAAAAACCTCAGATTTATGTTGAAAAACAGACAAAAATAGACATTTATATTCTGCTACTTTCTCCAAACGTATCCAGCTCTTCACGGAATAGAAAAATCAAACCGATCAGTTTCTGTTTTGTTTTTTTGAGTTTGGACTTTCAGCATAAATCTGAGGGGTCCGACAGTCAGAGGCAGGTAATCAGGTGGGTATAGACACTCAGAAATTTAAATCCTGCGAAGATATTAAAGAAGAGAAACTCATGCATGCCGATGTTGTCAGAATGTAATGAATCAGTCATATCTCCTTGCAAAGCTCTCTGTTGTACAGTCAGGCTTTTACCACAAACCAACAGGCTTCGGAAAGGTTGGTGACAAATACCACATTTTTTCCCCCTTTTTTAAATTAACTTCAGCATCAACCTTTATGTTTTTGGATTGATGGTAACTGCTTGCAAAATGTAACATTTGAAATTGTCTATCTTTAACTGTTTATGACGTCAATGGGAAAGAAGTTTTCATTTTATTTTCATATAAATTTATATTTTTTCATGGCAAAGGTAGGTGACTTCTGGTACAGCTCTCCTTTTTCCAATCATTCTTCCTTTCATTATAAACTTAAAAACATGTATTTATTTCTATTTTTTTTTTCTTATTATTTGTGTTTCAAAGTTTGTTTTATTTATTCATCAAAGTCCTCGTGCTTTTTTTCATGTCATCATTTTATTTTCCTTTTTCTTTTTCTTTCATTTCTTCCATCATCAACCTCATCAAAAAAAAAAAAAAACTGAACCTCCTTTAAAAACGAAAAACAACAAATCCAACTAAATGAACGGCCTCAACCAACAAATCTAAACCAAAACGCGACAAAACGGATCTGCTACCAAACCACTTCACCGTCCAGAGCCCGCCGGCCCACCTCAGGATGTAAAGTGCCACAGCCCCAGCTCGACCAGTATCCTGGTAAGTTGGCGGCCGCCAGCTGTGGAGCTGCAAAACGGGATCTTGACGCAATACGCTATTCACTACGCTGCCACCGAAGGGGAGGACACCACTGCTTACCGAATCTCTGGCATCCCTCCGGAGAGCACCAAGTATCTTTTGGAGAACCTGGAAAAATGGACTGAGTACCGTGTGACGGTCACTGCCCACACAGATGTCGGAGCAGGACCTGAGAGCCTGCCGCAGCTTATCCGAACAGAGGAGGATGGTATGTGTTTGCTAAAAATAAAAATAAATAAAAGCTCCAGCTGAAAATCCAGCCTGCTTTTCCTAACCTAACCAACCCCCCCCCCAGATACTAACAGCCTCTATCTGCTGCTACCTCCCCTCTACCCCCTTCTGATATGACTGTGACCACTCAGTACTGTCGACTCTGTTCTGGAAAGTCACTTTTTAACCAAACTGACTCTCACAAGCACCTTTTTTTGGCTTTTTCTACTCTTCACGCTGCTTAATTTCAACATATGGTATGGCTTTTTCAGCTCCGGGCCTCTAACTTCCAGTCCCAACTGTCTATTTTTGTAACTTTTTTGTTCTTTTTAGATCTCGAATTTTTAAAAATCATGACAGTGGGAAAAACAAAATGTGGAAGATTTTTCTTTTTAAAGGCCATTTTTAATATTTTTGTCAGCTCATGTGATAGTAAATCATTTTTTGTTTTTATTTTTTTTCCCTTACATCACAGCCAAAACTCTTCTTGCACTTCAAGAATATGAAACTCTTGAAGTCTCTTTTGGCTCCACTTTTCTATTTTGACAAAACCCATTTTTTACGCCATGTTTTTTACAATTCACCCGACTCGGTTTTAATGGTTTTACAAGATTAGGTCAGTTATCGGACCTGCTTTTTGCTGTTGTTTTTTCCCCTCTCTCCTTACCATTGTTGAAATAACTCTGTCATGCAGTGCTTGTTGCAGTTTTCTGCACTTTTGTGCGTTTTTGTTTTTTTTGTTTTTTGGTCACTGCAACATTTTTTGGGGGCGAAGCTTAAGAGGGTGAAGCAAAGATTGGGGGGGTTCTCTATAATTTTGACCTTATTTCTTTTATCCCATGGTGTTCCTCCAGTTCCTAGTGGGCCACCTCGTAAAGTCGAGGTGGAAGCTGTCAACTCTTCATCAATTAAAGTGATTTGGCGCTCACCGGTGCCCACCAAGCAGCACGGTCAGATCCGAGGATACCAGGTGCACTATGTCAGGATGCTTAATGGGGAGCCCACAGGACAGCCAGTCATCAAGGACATCCTGATTGATGATGCTCAGGTACAACAACACCCACCATCAACGCAACCAGACACACAACCTGCCGCCTCATTCCTCAGACATGTAGTACTGCTTTGTCTCATTCACCTTCTCACCTTCAAATGGGTAATGGCAATGCCCTTTACTGTGTGCAAAAGTCTTGAGTCTTCTCTCATTTTGATACAGTTTGCTTCCAAGAAGTGTTTCAGGATTGCACTTAGACCTCTAGCTTCTTGGAGGTTGAGTGTAAAGAAATTAGGGATGATGTAAAGCTTTTGCATTAGCAAAAGGACTTCTTGCCATTTTATCATATTACTACTCTAGACTGTATTTTGTTGGGATTTTATATGGCATCCATCACAAGGTAGTGCATAATTGTGAAGTGTCAGGAAAATGGAGCATGGTTGTATGAGGTAGTTGCCCTACCGTTGACCAGAGTTTCTTCTTCCACTATTGGCAACAGCATTTCCTGCCTAAGGCCTCCACAGAACAGCTGGCTTCATATTGAGATGAAGCTCCGCACAGATAGAATAGACATTACCTTTATTGTCCCTTATTGAGGAAATTCAGATATACCAGCAGGAAAGTGACAGGCAAGTCGGAAGTACTCTCATTCCTAATTAAGTTACTTCTGCAGGCAGTTGGTTGCACTGCATTTTATTTTGTGGTGTCAATGTAAAGAAGACAAAATCGAAATCCATCCCACACTTTTGCGGATCTTTTTGTTAAAAGATTTGAAAACCACTGGTCCATCTTTTTACTTTTCACACAATGATGGAGTACTTTGTGTCAGCCTATCACTTAAGATCCCAATAAAATATCCTAAGTTATAAGTACTTTTGCCATGCAGTGAGATTATTGTTAAACTTCACTGATTTTAGTTCAGTTGACAAACACAAAGCATTTGTGCTTGGCTTATTGTTCACTTTTGCCACAAATATTCTTACCAACAAACATTTGGTCCTTGTGCTTTCAGATAAAATGGGTGTTAACACTTTCTTTGCACAGTGATTGCACTGTTGTATCTTTGCTCACTTGTTGTCTCTGTTCTGTCCGCTCTTTAACATCACACAGTGGGACTACGATGATACAACTGAACATGTGAGTTGCTACAACAGACTTTATTATTATTTATTACGTTCACACAGCAGGAAAATGCTACCCATAAACTACTTTTTCAAGGCAGTATGAATAACCCATTTCCGATATTTTCACCCATAAAAATCCAACTTGTGCCACTTCCATATATGGCACTATATCAGACACATAAGTTTTCAAAGTCTAGAGTCTGAACAGACATCTAGCATTTTACCAAACTTTTACGTCTTTGGCATGAGACATGGATCATAACTCTGCACCAGTAAATTTGGAAGTAAACAATGGCTGAAGAAAGGAGAGCCGACCCTTGTCTTTCTTTTGTCTTAGCTTCCTTTGTCTTATGTTCTTGTGACAATACTGTCAGCTCCCATTGCTCAGCAATTTTAAAATCAATCCATAGACGGCGGCAACCATTGTTGCTTCTGTAAACAGTTTGCCGCTATGTGACGTCTACGTTCTTCTTCTGCACATGCGGGTCGCTTTGGGGGTCGTACATTGTTCACACAGAAGCCTGATTGCATTCGCATTTATTTAGCTGTATGAACGACATCTCAAAAACCATCACAATTTAGTAAAAAATTAGAATTGAGGATCAAGACCTGCTGTGTGAACGTAACCCAAGACTTCTTAAACTGATACCTAACTAAATATTATGAATTAGATTTACTTAAAATAAAGTTCAGTTGTAGTAGGATTTTAATGAATTGTAGTCATATTTATGCTTTAGCTAAAACAGTAGCTGACAGAGAAGTTACAAAGGATATGAAGGATCTCTGCTCACCTATATGTGCAGACATTAACTCTGTTTATGGTGCAGAGTTCAGCACCTTTAACTCTTGCATGTTTTCAGGAAATGATCATCACTGAGCTGCAGGCTGAAACCACGTACTCAGTCACAGTGGCAGCCTACACAACAAAGGGTGATGGTGCACGCAGCAAACCCAAACTGATCACCACCACTGGCGCAGGTAATCCAATCATCACTGATAAAGATGAACACTGGAAGTCAGTCTCTTTCCATCTTCTGTGACAGTGCAAGGCTATGAGCAATTCAAATAATAGAAACAGAAGTGGTCTTCTTTTGTCATCGATTAGGCACGGCGTTCTAATGGCATTCTCACAAAAGAAAATATGTGACATTATCCAAGTACTTTTAACTCTCTGCTGTAGCATTTGAACGAGTGCCACCTTTAAATTTTCAACCAGTTTTCTCCTCTCTATCAGATTGCATTTGTTGCAGACAGAAGTATTATATTTCTTCTTTCTTGCGAGTGGAAAAAAGTGCAGTAGCCTACTGTAACCCTGCTGACCAGCAGTGTGCTATGGCATTTGGGAGAGTAGCAGCACTGCAAATAGGCAAACAAATGAATAAACAAATAAAAACAAACTGAAGTCAGTGAGAACCTTACCACATTAATAAGAAGCACTGCTTGAATGTGATTATAATTCAGCTTTACAATGTACATGCTGTGAACAAGTTTATGGGTAGAACAACAGGGTTTAACCTAAGGCAATCTAGGGATAGAAGACAGACGTCTGCATCAGCAAAATCCTTTTCCTTCTAAATAGACTTTATAGTGACTCTACATAAGTTATAAACCGTCATTGTGACAGTCATTGGTTAAGTGTTATTGCGAAGAATCCCAGGTTTTATTTTCAAAATGGGTGTGTCAGTTTCCCACTCTCAGACCTTGGTAGACCACAGTAAAAATGCTCATCAAAACCTGCCAGAATAATGAAAGGAACATTAGTCTTGAGAAAAACATTCTGGGTCTCCTAGTCGGAATGCATCTCAACACTGAAAAGTTAAGGTATTTTGAAACCTTTATTTTTAAAAAACCCTTGAATAACCTTGGTAGCGGCCCATGCTCTGATGAATTAAGAAAACACCGTCCTTTATGTTTCTAAAAACTTTTTCTCTATTCCCACCAATAGTTCCTGAGAAACCTCGCCTCATGGTCAGTACAACAAACATGGGAACAGCTCTTCTCCAGTGGCACCCCCCAGCAATAACCCACGGCCCCCTGCAGGGCTACCGCCTTCGCTTTGGCCGCAAAGACGTTGACCCACTGACTGTTATCGAGTTTCCTGAGCGAGAAAACCACTACACCACCAAAGAGATCCACAAGGGAGCCTCATACACCTTCCGCCTTTCAGCACGCAACAAGGTGGGCTTTGGGGAGGAGACGGTCAAAGAGGTCATCACAAACGAAGAAGTACCGAGCGGTTACCCTCAGAACATTAAAGCAGAGGGAGCCAGCACCTCCACAGTTCAGGTCAGCTGGCAGCCTGTTCTCCTGGCAGAGCGAAATGGTCAAATAGTGAAATATGCTCTGCAGTACAAAGACATCAACAGCCCGCGGAGTCCATCAGAACTCTTCATCACTGCCCCGGAATCAACCGTCCTCCTGGATGGGCTCAGGGCAGACACTACTTATGATATTAAAATGTGTGCCTTCACCAGCAAGGGCTCTGGTCCCTATAGCCCAAGTGTCCAATTCAGAACACAGCCTGTGGATCAAGGTAGGACCAGACACTGAACTTCTTAGCCCTTTTTCCTCTTAAAATCAACCTTTTCCTGCTCAGACCTGTTCAGCAACAACTTCCATCCTAATGTCTCAAAATGCTAAAGCTGACTCAACCAGAAGACTCTGGTATTAACATATTCCCCTATCATTAGTTTTTTGTTATCCTATAATTTAAGACCTCCCATGGAGTAAGTATGTGTGTCTCTTTGTGTTTTGTCAGTTAAGTAAAGGTCAGTCATTACTGTATAAACGTGGTGTTGGTAAGAAGGTAAGAGGACAGTTTTCAGTTCAACATAGTACTGGTTTCAACATGGTTTTGAAGGAGACTTTTCCAGGTAAGCACTAGTGTGTGGGTCAAAGGAAGACTGACAGAAAGGATGTTTTGTGTCTAAATCATCTGCTCCCCCCTTTCTTTTAGCAGTGTTTGCAAAAAATTTTCACGTGAGAGCTGCTATGAAGTCGTCAGTGTTGCTGACGTGGGAAATTCCAGACACTTACAACCCTGCACAACCTTTCACTGTGAGTGTTCGCTCACCTTACACACGGCTCATAACCCCAACAAATGAACAGCGCACATCACATTCCTACAACATTTCTTTCTCCCCACACAGATCCTCTACGATAATGGGCAGAGTGTGGAGGTGGATGGAAAGCTAACACAGAAGCTTATTACGGGTCTTCAACCAGAGACACAGTACTCCTTCCTGTTGACCAACCGTGGGAACAGCGCTGGAGGTCTTCAGCATCGCGTGTCCACCATGACGGCTCCAGACGTCCTTCGCACCAAGCCCTACATGATTGGCAAAACAAATTCAGACGGGATGGTGACCGTAGAGCTCCCATCAGTCCAAACTTCTGAAAGAGTAAGGTAAGCTGGAATGATGCCAGTTTGGAGTGATACCTAGCTGTTTCTTTAAGATATTTGTATGTTTGCTACAGTAAGGAGGTTTACTTTCAACTTGCTGACAACCACGAGAGTTACCAGGTTTGATAAAATAAAAATACCACTGAAAATATTTCCAATTTTTTCCTTCTTTCAGTCAACTAAAAGACAATGTGCAGCAACACAGATGCCAGACAATATCCCAAGTAGTTTCTCTGGCATCTAAAAAAATTTTTTAATCACCTTTACCTTGTTTGAAATCATACATTTTAAACAACGTTGGAACACCTTAGTTTATAAGGGTCTTCTGTTATTAGCCAATTATGCACAACACCTTGTCAGTAATGACGATTTTTCCCCTAAACTATCTTTATTCCTTCCTGCTTTTGAGACTAATATCCTCTTCACCTCAATCATTACATACTAAGGCAGGCCGACGCATTTGAGTGCACTCGCCTAAGCCCAGTAAAGTCTCTTACAGCCTATCAACAAAGCCCAGGGTTGTCAGAAGGCTAGGGAGCACATTACATTGCACATGATGGCTTCTAACTCATCTTTATTTTGTTTGTTTGTTTTTTTGATGCTGCTGGTTGCACTTGGCCCACTGGCTTCCATAATACAGCTTAAGCTAATTAGATTTGTATTAGCCTGCTACACTGCCGTTCAGGCTAATGTTAGCTGGAGATTTGCCACACCAGAAAATTTCAAGTTTGGCAGTTTTGTTGCCACCTTGATGATGGGATGAGAATGCTTTAATTCTGTATCTTTTTTAACTTAGTCCACTGGGGACCTGAGTAAGAAGTGATCACACTGGCAAAATATTCTGAGCAAGCTAAGCCACACACAGAAACAGAAATGAGTGATTACACATCACACTTCTCCTTTAACAAAAACTCTTTTTCTGTGTATTTTCCAGGGGTTACTATATTGTGGTCGTACCTCTGAAGAAGCAACGCACTGGGAAGTTTTACAGTCCCTGGGACAGTCCAGATGAGATGAATCTGGAAGAGGTACGTTCTAGATCGTCTTGTAGCACTGTATTGAAGGAAATTATTAAAATACTGGCACAATTCATATTCTGTTTGCAGCATTCTGTCAAGACATTTCATAACTCAGTCTGCAAAGTAGCACATATTTAATTTCTCAAAGCAGGAAAAAGTAAGTTGAGACAGGCAAGAGGACAGGAGAGACAGGCGATGAGTCTTTCTGATTGACGCAAATAGCTCCAGAGAGCACTGTTCATATGGAAATGAGAACATGAAGTAGCCATCAATTGGACTGCAAACTGCCATCCCATCTCCACCTTCTCCTCCTCCTCTTTGTATTTGCAGTAATTACCTGAAGAGCTGCATCAGGCCTTAGCGGCTCTTCGCGTTTCAGGAAAAACTAGCGCAAAAGCCACTTGACGTTTATATTTAGAACTACATGCACAAAGTTGGGTAATTTTGAAGCATCAAGGTGTGCAGCAGTGTTGATAACTAAATGATGGCTTTTATAAATACAGATGTAGAATTAAAATTTGAATCTCACGTGTTAAAAGTACCAAATTTATGAGCATTACTTTTTTAAGTGTACTTTTAATTTGTTTTCAGACTTGAATCGCACAGAAGTTATATTCCATGTCTGAAAAGGGAAAGAAATTGCATAAGGCAGCTGAGCACATTTATGAAAGTTGCCAAAGAATAAAGACATTTCAAATTGTTCAGTGTAATAACTTAACCAGTATCTTGCAGACCTAAGAAAATGACACACTACATAGCGAACTATGTCTGCTGTTGACTCACAATATTGCCCAATAAGTGCTTGTGACAAAAACTGCAATTCAAAATCTATAATTTTGGCAACATTTAGGTTAGATGTTTTAATTTCTGCTCCAGTTCTGACCAGCTTTGTAACTCAAAAGCTGTCAATACCCTCGTTCCAGTGAATAATGGTTTCACCAGAACACTAAGTCCATTCCTCACCTGACACACAGGTGAGGAATGGACATTAACACAACAGCAGATCATTTATTTGGCTAAAAAAAAACCCTGTAAATTAATTTAGTTTGAAGAACTGAGTTAATAATAATTGAAGCCAGACGTTTTGCATAATGTTAGGAGAAAATTGTTTACAAACAAGACTCTTGTTGGTAGGCCCCAATTTACTTTTGCAAAGCTTTGAGAATCTTTAGGGAAAGTAAACGTTCTCTCTTGATTAATTTCTATGTTGCCTTTAGTAGGTATTTTTGTTGATAAATTAATCTGTTTTTGTTTAAAACAAAAGACAGTTGCTCTCTGAAGTTATGTCATCAATCAACATTTGGTGGTACCTTTTGATTTTAGAGTGCCACACCTCCAAATGTTTCTTTTGTGTTCATTTTAAAGTTACTTAATCATTTTGAAAGGCAACCCAAAGCCTGGTTAAGAATCATACATTTAATTGTTTTTATCCAGTTTCTGGCTTGAACTGTGATGTCATTTGCCCTTTTTTAACTACGAAAAGATTGGTCCCTTTCACTGCATAGCTGTTTCAGAGTCTGGCAAATGCAGTGACACTTATGATGTTTATTTTATTGGTATAAACATCACATTATACCATATGTACAGATGGATAAAAGAAAACACATGGGGTCTCATCCAGCAACGCCTTTACAGTTCATGCCCAGAGGCCCGTGTCTGTAGCCTTGACCGATGGCCCCAAAAGTCACCCTCTCCGTCAGAATTTATTTGTTTGTCAATATTGGCACTCACCTTTTCACAACTTTTCCCAAGGGCAGCTAGATTTAGCTGTGTTGACAGGAGAGATGATTGAAGACATTATCGGGCAGCACCAACACCCCCGCAGCCAAAACAAAGCACACAACGGCCGAGGACACACACTCTGTAATGTGAATGGCAGCCACACAAGTTGGGTATATGCATTCAGACAGAGAAACAGCTAACCAGGCGCGATTAGCATAATTATCATCCATGCTTTGTAAGAGGAAATTTGAATTTGACGACACCGGCTTGCATGAAGGGCATTGTTTTCCTTTCAGCCTCGTAGGATCATTATCACTTGTGGCTGGGAAAGAAAGGTGGTGAAATAATTTACCCAAATAACAGTTGTAGAGTAAAAACGGATTGGCGCGATGTCGAAACCCTCAAAGTCTGAGTCCATTTTGTTTGGAGCACGTGTAACTTTTCTTCTTTTTATTTGTGTTAGATTAATTTTCTGCAGAAAATGAGTGGAAAATAAATTACAGTACACTTATCAAACGCTGCTAAGTTCTCCCCAGATTTTACTTGTCGATGCATTTAAGCAGAAAAAAGCTTTTGATTGTATCAACAGAGCGATGTAAGTTTTGAATTAATTCAGTCTGTTTCTCACTGTTTGAAGCTGCTGGATAATCCTCAGCTGCTTTAAATGACGGAAATTCACGCAATCTTTTAATCTCTCAATCTTTTGTCGTCAAATAAAATAAAAGCAGACGAAATAAGAAAAAAAAGTTATTGATCTTTCTTCTCATGTTCTGCCTTTTTTGCAATCAGCATTTTCAGCTCAGCAATCAAAAGAGATTGTCAGATTCAGTGAGTGCGGGGTTTGTTTTTTGTGTGCGTGCGGCTGGAACGTGTCCCGTGTTATCAGCTGCGTTTTTCTTTTTTCACTAAAGCTACTGAAAGAGATAAACCGAACGAGCAGAGGCCTTCGCTTCCAGAGGCACGCCGAGCCCAAAGCCTACATTGCTGCGCACTTCAAAGACTTGCCCAAAGAGTTCACCCTGGGAGATGGCAAGATCTACGACGACTTTGAAAACAAGCAACTCCAGAACGGCCAGGAATACATCTTCTTCGTGCTCGCCGTGCTGGAGATGTCTGAAAACGTATGTTTGTTTCTCCAGCTGTTTTTCAGTTTTGTTCTTGTCCCTGTACCACCCCAAATCTTGATATAATTTGTCGGAATTTTATTTAATAGTCCAACAAAAAGTATTATGTAGTTGTATCACCAAGCAACACAACAGATAAGTCAGGGATAAAGAGCCGATTATATGAAATATCCAAAGTTTTGAGCATCTCATAGAGCTGTCACAATTTTATACTGACAAACACCTAAGCTATGCTATCCAAGGGGGGCCATTAATCACAAGAAGAGGCTTATGTTAACTTTAGATCAGCTGCAAAGGAGGAACTGTTAACCAGAAGAAAACCATAGTTGAAAGAGTGTCAACTTAAAAAGCTGAGTAGGATACACAGCAAACACACAAAGAAGGTGCTCTGGTTAAATGAGACCTAAACTTTGAACTTTATGCTAACCCCTAATGTGTGGTAAAAGCTAATGCCGCACATCACACTGAACACCATATCCCTATGGCGAAGCATAGCAGCAGCATCATTATGCTGTGGGAATGCTTCTTATCAGCAAGGAAATTCTCAAATATTCTTGCTTGTTTTGGTGAATCATTTAAGATCTCATGTACATACATTTAAGTTTATGGTTGGAAAAAAAAAAGTTGAAAGGTTGGATGTGAATACTTTCTCAAGGCACTGTGATCTTAAAGCTCAAGTTCTCTCCCTGATTTCTTATTTAGCTATAAAAACTGTTAAGAAAGGGTCAAATCCACTTCATCTCGGCCAAAGGTCGCAGTCTGCCTCTGGTCGTGTGTTACTCTGAGGGCTTGTGCAGCTTTGCCATGAAAACTTAAAGCAGCAGTGGGAACCGATCCAAAGAGCTGACCCTGGACGCTTTAGGGTGAGAAACCCCCTTAAGACCTTCGCCGATCGCAGGAACACCTCGATAACAGAGCTCTTCTTTAATTGCATCCTACGTGTGGTCCACCTTATCTCCGCTGCTGCAGCCAGTGTGTCAATGTGGGTGTGCGCGCGTGTGTGTGTGTGTGTCAGTGCGGACGAAAGAGCAGAAAGCAGCATGATTAGGCAGCTGCAGGCAAGATGATGGATTTGATGAGCTCCAGGGTTTACAGCTCTACCTCGTACTCTCTTCACTAACCCCGAGTTCAGGTAGATAATGACGGACAGACGCAAATCTCTAATTTGCCCACTAACGCATACATTTTCTTCCCTGGAGACCATCTTTTTATCTCTAGTTTGAATATGAAATGGTTCAATCAGCTCTTTCCTTGAGAAGAAAGATACTCAGATAATTGCAGTTGGTCAAACAGCAGCTGTGCAAAAAATCACTCAAGAGAAAACTTCGAATTAGCTTTGAATTTGCCTTAATGAACCACATTGCAAATAGATGCGATGGATAGGTAGCACTTGGAGGAAAAGATCAGACGGGTATTAAAACAGCAAAAACTTCACCTGTTTTCTTCTTAATCTGGACCAAAGTTTTGTTTCCTTCTCAGATCATGTATGCCACCAGCCCGTACTCCGACCCAGTCGTTTCAGCAGATCTCAATCCCCAGCCAATCATGGACGAGGAGGAAGGCCTTATCTGGGTGGTGGGGCCGGTGCTGGCAGTTGTCTTCATCATATGCATCGTCATCGCCATCCTTCTTTATAAAAGGTGAGGAAATTGCAGCACATTAGAAACTCACAACAATCTGTCACAGATAGAAACGCTTAACGTATCGCGCATCACTGAGCCTCTACCAAACTTAACAGTGAGGTGCATGAGGTGCTTTTCTTGTGTCTGCGACATTTGTTTCAAACAAGAACCCGCCCCCCCCGGAGTGTTTGTTGTTAAAAAGCACAGTTTCAATCTTATCTGACCAAAGAACAAGGTTTATTTCATTATAAAAACTTTGAAAATATAAAACTCAGATTCTTGAAATGTATGTATTTTTTATACACTATTATTCATGTTGTGTCTTTTTTGGAGGGCGGGGTCACTACATCAAATCGTGAAATTTTCTCCCATCCATTTCAAATTTAAACTATCAGCCATTTAACTGTTTTCATTAGCTTCTATGTCTCCTTAGTTCTGGGTAAAAAAAAAAAAAAAAATTCAAAGAAAAGTTATGGTATTTTGTTATGGTATTTTGAAGTAAAGTTACATTAGCGGTTGTGGGAGTTGGCTTGGATTGTAGACAACTGGTTGCCATCTAATGGTTGTTATGGAAACTTGTTAAATCCTAATGCCTCTTTTCCGCTGAGCGGTATGGCTTTTGTCGGTGCGGCTCGGTACCCAGTTTTATGGTCCGGTGTATTAAGGAGAGCATTTTTGGCAGAGTTGTTGTCACTGCCAAAAAGTGGCAGTGACCTACCTACTGGCAAGATAAAGTTGGATCCTTGTCCAGCCTTTTCAGTCACAGTTCTAGCTGTTTTAATTATAGCTCTTACTGTAAATTTGACCAGGTTTTAGCAAGCAGCTAATTTCTTGCAGCCTTTTCCTGACTACTAAAGATTAACACCTGTCCGGTTTTTAAAAAATACTTTGTTCTCCTCTTGTTCCCACTTTGAAGAGTTTATAAAAAAAAATAGGCTACTATGTCACATCATATTTGTTCACCGGGGAAACAAAAATGAATCCATGAGGTAATAAACTCCTAGACACTGATCAATTTACTAGAAAAATATAGTTTTGTGAAAAATAGACGAATATTGTTTTGTGAGGTTTGCCGATAATGAGGTTTTTTTTTTTGTCAGCTGATCCTACTGCAATATAATAATTATTTTACAGCTTTCTTAAGTCTTCACTAGGGTGGCTATTAATTATAAAGGATGCGATATGAGTGGCAACAATGTAGTGCTGAATAAACTCAAACGTTGAAACAAATTCCAGTGTTCAGATGTGATTTTTACCTTTAAGCCTGAGGCGCATCGATCCTTGGACTAAGTGTGACCTTCCTCCTCAGTAATTCACATTAATTCTAACATGAGTAATTCCAAACATGCATCTACCCGAACTGTCAAGCCATCAAAGCTCAGGCGCCCACAGTCCTTCAAACAGACATGTCTGCTGACTGAAAGTTAATCACACGCCTCTCTCCACACACTCAGGAACTCTCTTTAAACTGTAGCAAACACTGCTGTAATGCTCTTCCCACTGAATGAAAATATCCCCCTCCCCCCTTTTTTTTCCTTTTAACTGGAACCCCCTAGTGATATTCTGAGCCCGTAATGTCACTGCTCATCAGTCAAGCGTAGGAGGGAAGAGCTTTGACTATCTGCTGCCTGTCACTGCATGTGTGTGAAGCTTTCAGAAGGACCCCGAGGTGTGGGCTCACTTCCCAGCCATCCTAACCTTCCCCTCTCCTCTCCCCACACCTTTCACCGCTACCCATCCAACTGGGGAACCTGAGCTACAGATCCTCATTTTTGACCTTCTCCTCCCTTCTCCTGTGTCCTCCTGTTCCGCCAGGACACGCACAGCCTTTAAACATGCACCTGCACACCCCTACGCTCCTGCATCGTTCACTTTCTCGTCCGTCTCCTCTAGCCTTCTACATAACCAGCAGTTCATTTAGTCAAATATCTACGCCTAAGCATATTTTCATGTGGAGAGTATTTTTTTCTTAACATAGTAACAGAACAGTAAGTCTAATAAAAATCAGTTGTAAATAGTCCTTTGCCATGTTCTACTTTTCTGGATTGTCACTAGCATCAAAATGAACATAAAAACTTAAATATTTCTCTAGATTAAAACTGGAACACATGTTTCATTGTTTTCAACTTAATTAAAAAAAAAAAAAAACTACTGAGATTCTTTTTTATTATTTAGGATTATTTTCTTAAGCATCTGTAAAGTCCAGCAGATTTAAACATTGATTACCAGACTAGTTATTGACAGGCAAGGACACCTAGTTCTAGTTTGTCACTAGAACTAGGTGATATTACTCTGGAAGGTCAGTATTTATGGGGCAGAGTACAACTTTCATGCAACAACACAACAAAATTGTGGTGAGATCTGTTGAGCCTGGACATAAAACTAAATTGTACATCTCAAAATACAATCATGGCAATAAGACTGATGGATTTTGTTTCAAATAAAAAAAAAAAAAAAAACACCACAAGCATGTGCCCCATCACACACGTTTCATTAAACTCAACGATCCCACATGCTGTTTCATATAAAATAACAAATGCATGAATCTTTAGTGTGCATCGTTTCTGAGTTTGATAAATGCATAAAACAGTGGAGTACAGGAACAGATAGACACACCAATTAGCAGTCAAGAGATGATTTTTATGCTTGAACAAGAAGCAATCAGCTGAAACTGCTTGAAATAGCTGAGATACATTGTACGAATCTTGGCTGCACCTGGGAATCTGTAGTGTTTGAAACAAAGAACCTCAAGGCTGCATAATTGAGCATAATCCCCCGAAGTGAAGCATCACTAATCTTGCACACAAAGCAAAAAAAGTCAGGCGAGATGGATTCATTTTTCTGTAGCTGCTTTTGATTTAGTTTCTGGAAGTCTCAGTAATATTAAAACCTAAAGGTCTCATTCTCTAATGTTGTATTGCTATTTCTTTTTTTTTTTTTTTTTTTTGCTGACCAATGGAGCAGCAAACCAGACAGGTAAGAGTGCCAAAGAAATCAACAACAACAAAAAAAAACTAGAACTTCTTGGTCAGTTCTTTTCTTTTGCATGTTGCTAATGAACACATCTTCCCCTGCAAGAGAGGCATGTTGCACATGCAAGAGTGTTTTTTTTTTGTTTTTTGTTTTTAAACAGAAACAGAAAAAAGTGCATAACTGGGTATTGGCAGGGATGAGATTATCACTGTACAGTTTTGAGCAAAAACACAGTTTTATGTTGTTTAAACAAACATTTAAATCAAAAATGTGGAATATCATCTTAAATACTTGCATGTAAAAGGGGACAGCAACAGTTATTTATACTACTGCCAAAATAATCCAGTATTATGAACATTATTACAAGAAGAATCTTAGCCATGATATGTATTAGTTGCTGTCATACTAATATGTAGACTTATGTTTGCAGGTTAATTAGGCTATCTGCTCCAGCAGAGCCTTCAGTCAGCTGCTTGACATTTACTTTGCCAACTGTAGTTTCAAAACATTTTTAGATTAGTACAAATGTTAGATGCCACTTTTTTAGCTTTGGCACCATGACTGTTAGTTGAGTGAGCTGACCAGCAGTGTGCAGACAACAGCTGGTGAATTGGGACATTGCTGCAATATTCAGTACTTGGAAGAACTGGAGAAATGTCTGTTGCTCTGACAGTTTCTCTTGCATAAAAATATGTTGGAAGGCTGTTTGAATGGTTTGATGACATTATTTAGCTATTTTTAAACATAACATTTTAAAACCCTGGAACGTCTTTATAAGAGTAACTGGTCTATACTTACACAAAAGATCCCTTCACTTAGATTTGTTATTTAACAGTCCACATGTGACCTTTTGTACAACAGCAATTCTTTATAAACCACTTCTGGGACATTTGAGTTTTCTTGTCAACTTGTCTTGATAAAGAATAAGGGATTATGCCAGGGATAATTCCTTATCCCTGGCAAACAATGAAGGTTTGGGTTTTTAGTTCTGTTCGGATATTGGCAGGTTTTACTATTAGGATTTCAGGAGAAATATTTTGTTATTTTTTCTTCTTTGCTAAACTACTTCAGTCTGACCTATTTAAGACAAGGAGAGGCTAATGTGGTGATGACATGTAATATAATTTGTCAAGAAATTTTTTTTTTTGGACAGTTGGTACATCATTTGTTGCAGTTTCTTTCGTCAAATATGAAAAACATACCATTGAATACCCAGAAAGACAATGACACTTGAACATCCTCGAAAGAATTCACAAACTGAAACCCATTGTTGCAGTAGCTCATATGGGTGATTATGCTTAGTGTACAGTGGTCATGGTTGTGCACTTGGTAGCATTCTTGCCTTGTAGTTAGAAGGTTGTATCTCTATGTACCTTGCCTCTTACCCAATGGGAATCTCAGGCTTGTGATTTGTGCATCAAGTTGTTTAATCAGGATATAGTTTTAATTGGGGGCTCGTCCAGGATTCTTATATTTAATTTCTATTGACATCTAAACCACTGCTAAAAACTGGATGATTAGACATAAAATTGGAAGCTTGAATATCAGTTTAAAAACTGCAATGACAAAAAGCAAAGAGAGCCTTACTTAGAATCTAATATAGCAGGTAAGTTAATAAAATAAACTAAAATAAATCTGGTCTCATTTTAAACATAAGACCAGATTTAGAGAAACAAGGAAAAAAGAAAAGATAAGATCATAATTAGATTTTTTAAATACACTCTTAAAGCTTAAATGCAAGAGTTTCCCTTGCATTTAAGCATTAAAACATTACGTCTAAGCACAAAAAATGATCCTTAAAGAGCTGTTAGCTGAAAACCTGTGCAGTAGATCAACTAAAGGATGATGATTTTTTTATTATTATTGTCTTTATCTCCTGTAGTTACTTTTCTTTTTTTTTTAATGACTTATACTTTTGTACTCCTTGTCCACTTTCTTTGTTTTAAAGCAAATTACAGATTTTATGCTGAAAATGAATGAAAAAGTTGAAGTCCAAATAAAGACTAGTGAAGTTCTTCAGAAAGCTTGCCGAAGTATTAAAGACTACCTTAAGTGATTAAAAATAAAGCATGCTATGCAGGCTAGGCATAAGAAACAAGAACTGATTTTGCACCGTGCCATACAATGAAGCGTATGTACATTAACAAACTCTGATTTCAGTATAATGCATATAAATCCTGGCCCCAACAAAGCTTCCAATTTTCTTAAAAGCTGAATGCATGACCTGACACTATCACTGAAACGTGAACATTAAGCTTCACTAAGGCTGGAATTAACCAGCTAGAAGCTATTGTACTGCAAGCCATTATACAATGAAGAGATGTTACTCAGACTATCCCCTGTAGTCCTGCATGCCGAGAGAATGTAGTCCCGTCAGCTCCTTAATTACATATTTCTCCTCATTATTCATGGGACAAGGCGCATTTTGAGGTTATACAACAACAGAAAAAAAAAAAAAAAGCATCTGTTTTCTTGGCTGAGATAATTTGAATTTGTTTTATATCCTGCAGAAAAAGAGCAGAAACCGAAGCCAGAAAAGGCAGCCTTCCAAACAGCAAAGAAATGCCTCTTCATCATCCCACTGATCCGGTTGAGCTCCGGCGTCTTAACTTCCAGACACCTGGTAAGTATTCCAGATCAAGCGTTGTGTGACAAAAAACAGAAAAAAAACTAACTGAATGTGCATCTTGGGAAAATGGTCTGAATGCCACTGAATGCTTTCTTTAAGGGAACAAAACCAAATATTTCTCTTCATCACCCTTTCTTGGTAAGATTGACACTGAACAAGGGAGCGTTTTGTACAAGAGGCCGTGGACAGGTGCTCTGAAAAGACAGAGGGTCAATACTGACATCGGTCTCTCTGGAGACGCCTCGCTGTGGAAAATCTGGAGGCAGGAATGCAGGCTCGACACTTAAGTGGCATATGTCATCTCCGTCTGCATCTGGGTTGTACAGGTCATTACAGTTTGTCATGCTCACCCAGAATAGCACAGGCCTGCATTGCAGGAGGTGAGCGAAATATGAAATTAATCACTGTTGTGTGAAAACCACGAGCTGCCGTGTTTCTGCGGCTTCGAAGACATTCGCATTTTGTCACATTCCAATCAAAATCATCCATATATGTTGATATTTTTTCTGATAAGCCAACACAAAGTAGTGCGTAAAACCATACAAGATCATTTTCAAATGATTTTCCTACAAAAGTTTTAAAAGTCTGACATCAATTTGTATTTATTCCGCTTTACTCTGACACCCATAAATAGAATCCAGTGCAACAAGCTGCACTTAGAAGTCACCAAGCCAACAACTAGAGTCCACCTGCGTTTAACTGGTTCTTGAGAAGGGATGGAGATTTGCCTTCCAGCAGGACAATACAGCAGCCAGAGCTACAATGGAACAGTTTAGATAAAAGCATTTTCTTTTGTTAGAAAAACCCAGTCATAAATCTTAAAAGATCACTTTTTGGCAAGATCAGCATTTTGATGTTAACAGGCATTCTCCAGCCAGTCTGACTGGGCAAAAGAGAATGTCTGCAATGTGCAAAATTGACAACATATCCTGTAGAGTTGCAGCTTTAATGACATTGACGTGTGCTCCTACAAACCATCAGTGATTTTAAAACCCATTTTTAACGCCATTCTACTTTATAATTCTATACTATTTTCTGTTGGTTTATCAAATAACATCCCAATTAAATGCACTGGAGTTGCAATGTGACAAAATGTGAAAACTTTGGCAAGACGCTGTATTACCAGGAAAGGAGATACACATTTTTACCGTCTCCAGGTCCAAAAGTGGCACATTTTAATACAGTTTGACTTTCTTTGGGTCTGACTGCTTCAAAACCTGTGTTCAGACGCTGCCAATAAAGTCGTAATATGAAACACGTATTTTTCAGGTCAGCTAGCCCAAAAGGGGGATAAATTATCCCGGCAGGCTCATTTGTGCATATTCAAAAAAGCTCCGTCGGGATTTTAGGGCCATTACAGATCATTTCATCCAAGCAGAGGAGTATTTTTACCTCAGCCTGGAACTGATTTCAACCATCCTTCCACTATTTTTCTCACCTCTCAAGCCCATCTTATTTTTTAACTTAGAGCCAGTATCTTGGCTCTCTGAAGCTACAGAAAGAACCAAATATTTTTCTTCTCACCACAGGACCACTTTCCTCTGAAGCACTTCTCCATAAGAACACCTCTCTCTGCACTTCCCCTCCTTTTCACCTCTTCACCCCTCTCATTGGACATTTTCATCTTAAGGATGCTTGATGTCTGAACGATGGCATGTCAGGAAAGGCACTCTCGTTGTTGCACCTCAAGCCCCCCAATCCCTTTAGTAAAAATGGATTTTGAGTGGCGGACTGCAATAAAGGCAGTCCTTGCAGTCGTTCAAAGGGATGTATGAGTAGGTGTGGAAACATTGCAGCTTCCATTTGCTAATGCCCACTTGTGCCAGAAACCAGAATGAAACGTAATGTCGAATAGAGCGCCAGGCGCCCGGCTTGGCAAAATAGAACATCTTCTCTTCGGTCATAGGCACAGTGAAACACATTGCTTTGGTGAACATCTATTCCTGGATCTTTTTTATACAACCTGACTATAAATTATTTATACATTGTAATTCTGCTGCGTGAAATCAAATCAGTCTAAACAGTTAAGTTAGTTTTAAATTATTGCAAACTGGAAATGGCTCACTCAAGATTATTTTATCCTAGTCATTTGACGTAACTTGTCACGTAATTCTACATTAAACCCAACAGAACCATTGTACGTGTTTGTTTGAGATCTAAATTTCTAATGCAGCTTGCTCATCAGCAACATTCTGGATTCTGCATCGTTCTTTGATGGCATGTGGTTTCTTTGTACCAACTGGGGTTTCTAATCCAACACCATGGTGGGTTAAAAAGTTTCAACTAAAATAAGCAAAACCCTTCTGTTTCTGAAAGTATATCTGCCCTCACACATACAACCCTAAAAAGCTCTTACTTCCTCTGATGATGATCAGCTTGCTTTAGCGCTAGGCTAACAATAGCATGTTTTCTCCAGGTTTTGATATGACTTGATAATTGATAATTAAGTTTGTAATATGTCTTATTGGAGTTCCAGCTATTTGTTTATTGAAAAGAAACTTACTGGAAAAATTGTCTGACTTAAATTTATTGCTTTGTTTAAAAAAATATAGAAGTTAATTATCAGAATTTCAGCTGCTCTTTGTGAAACTCTCCCACAAAGACAAAGACGGATGCCTGGGTCAGAACTGGTCTCATGAGACCATATGCTTAAACACACATATAAACATCATTCTAAAAGGAACAAATACTTAATTTTGTAGGAAAAATACACATTTGTTCCATGCAAAGAAAATACCGTGCATTGTGTAAAATGCAATTTTCCACGCTACAAAAGGGAGGCTGTCAGTTTTGAGTATTGATCATACAAAACACGGCCACCCGTCTTACTGGCTAAGATTATAATGGATGGCATCAGATTTTGAGGTCAGTCAGACAAACCTCCTGTTGATAACACCAGTCATTTACAAAGAACTGGTGGGTTGATAAGTGCATCTCTACCAGTTATTCTTCAGAAATGTCCCTCCAGATGAAATTTAAATGAAAATTTTCTCTAATATTTATAATCTGTAATAAAACTTATTTTTAATTGGGATTAATCCTCGTATACTTAGTCTCTGTTCAGTAAACCAAACAAATTATCATTCAGTCTACTGCTTCCCTGAGAAATTAGCACAGTGGCATCGCAGTATTTTGCATGTTACCAATCTCCCATATAGAATAGACAAGATCTACTATTTCTTATCCCTTTTCTACCTTTTTTTTTTTTTTTACTAAAAACAGTCATCACATTGCTGTGACGTCTATAATAAAGTTAATTTCACCCACATTTCCTCCACAGGTTCAGGTGCGCCCAGTCACCCCAGTAACCTCCATCTGTCAAGTTAGTTGTTCTCGATTATGCTTTTGACATAACCCATAATCGTTTTCTTTAGCCTCAGTTCTTTCCTCCTTTTGTTTCTGCTATGTTTTGTATCCACATCCTCATCTAATTCATCACGTGTTTAACACCATGTCATCGCAGGAGGCAGAGTTTGAAATGACATCACTCAAAGCAGATGTCAGCAGCCTAACATTCAACGTGTGACGTTTGTGTGTTTTGGGGATGTTTGTGTCCGTGCACACGCTGTCATTGCTAACTACCCACTGCGGCGTTCTGTGTGAATAACGTTTTTCTCTCTCCGTAGGGAGTGGGGGCTAAAGTGTGCTCGATGGCCTCTCATTGGCTTTTGTGTCTCTTTATTAGCATGGTCACTGCTTTGAGTAAACAAACTAGCCTAACAAGATTCACTCTTCCACCTCCACCTCTTATAATCATATGCTGGTAATCAAGGCTTGTGCCTGAGCGATGATCAGTCCATCTTGTTTTTTTTGTGACAGGTATGGCGAACCATCCTCCGATCCCCATCATGGAATTGGCCGATCACGTAGAGCGCCTGAAAGCCAATGACAACCTAAAGTTTTCGCAGGAATATGAAGTGAGTGTCAACTCTTTGTAGAGGCCATTTAAAAATAGGTAAAATTTAGTTGGGGTCAAAACTTCTTGCGGTTCTTGAGGTGTAGTCACCACAAAAAAACATCAGGAAGCAAAAGTATGTGTCTGCTATAAAGTTTGTATGAAAACATTAAGACCAACAGTGTTTCCAAAGGTTTTGCGAAGTTGAGTAAAGGTTCTTCATAAAGTCAGTTAAACTGCCTTTCAAATAAAATATGTAAGAAGTCTCACAATGAAGATGCATGAAGAGTAAAACAAGCATAGTGTAGCCATCTTATGATATAACTGTAGAACCTAGAAGTCTAAAGCCCTTCGGGATCTTTTAGAAAATTCTCCAACAATATGAATTATTCCCATACGCCAGTTGGTAATTTAGCACTATGCCTTTCATAGATCCTTAAAAAAAATCTGCAAAAAAGGCCCCGGTTGCATTTGAAAAATAATTACCACTACCCTTTTCTGCCCGTCTCTCTGTGCTGATCATTCAGCTCCTCCATAATCTACGAGGTCACCTTGTGGGCTTCAAACTGCCAAGCTGCCAAATCATTAGTGCCGCTTAAGTACCTTTCAATTCCAATTTCATACTGCTTATTTCAGAGCAGTGGAAAGCAATTTTATGAGCACAATGTAATAAAGATTTTTATATTGTAAGCAATGTTGCAGCCCATTGTTTGAACATATTTTGGTAAAAATCACACTGAGCCTGACTTTCCATGCCTTTGTTTAGGATAGATTTGGACGGCACATATTGATAACAAAAATATGTCCTTGGAAGGCTAATGTTTGGGGTAATTGTGCTAAAATTAAAGGGTTTAGCTTGGTGAAGTCTATAGTATTGGAGATTTTTTTTTTGGAGAAACCTCCATCTACACTTTCTCTGGGGTCAGGTTACAAAAGCTTGGTAATACCTAAGTTTTGCCAGTAGTGGGCGATATCGTAAGTACTAAATGTGTCAGAATTCAACAGAAGAAATTCCTGAGCATGGCTAAAGTAGATCTGGGCTAAAGATTTGACCTAAAGAGTTGTACCTCATGTTTTCCTCAACATCATTTATTCCTACCCGCAGTCTTATGCCCTCTTAAAACAGAAAACGCAGAAGATTTAATCGTCTAAATTTTCAACAAAATCATCAGAAGATCCCAATATTGCTAACTACACACATGCGTGTGGACGTGGCCAGTTTATGGTGATATGCTATAAGTTAGAATTTTTTTTTAAAGTTTATTTATTTATTTAAGCAAGTTGAAACACGTTATATAAATTAATTACACTCTCACCCGCAGGACATTTTTCTTACCAGCTTTGATAATCAGTGATGAAATGCAATTATATGACTCCATTAAATAATAGTTACCAACAGGAAGTTGCTTAGTTATTTTGGTTTGATCAAGGGTCAAATTTCAAATGTCAATTTTTAGTGTAATTTTTCTGGGCTACACCGTGATCAGAAACAAAACAAATGGAAAACAATATAGACTAAAATGATGAGTCATGATTATTCATTATTAACTTATTGACTTAGCAAAGAAATAAGGTGGTGCACAGTAAATGATAGCCTACATTAAATTGTTCATGGATAAAATAACTGAAGTACGAACAGACGAAATGGTAGCATAATTAGATGAAATAGGGGTAGGATTTAGCAAACCGGTTAATTTACCTGGAACCTTATACCATACTGACTCATTCAGTTTTAGAGTCCTCATGTCTCTGGAAGACATTTGTCATAAAAAAAAAAAAATCTCTCTCCTAATGCAATTTGTGCATTTTTTGTTTGTTTGTTTTATCTATTTCTTTTTTCAAAACAAAGGTAATCTTTAATACAAAACATTTTGGGTGCAAGTTTATTGCCACCACTGTGACTCTTTTAAGCTTGAGGCTTGCAGTGTTTAGCATGGCTAGTGTAACTTTTCCATAGAGTAGAATTTCATTAATATTTCAAAGCCTTTCTGCTTCACTGTGTTTGTGCAGCCAAGAAGGTCTTACATCAGCACAAAAAAGAAAAAAAAATCTATATTATGCATAGCAGAAGCACATAATGTACGTTTTCAGTTTTTACTCTCCAACAAATGTGCTATTAGATTCGGCAAAAGCTAAAATAGGATCTGGGGTCAACTGAAACATCAGCCATACCAGGCTTAAATATTTATAAGTGCTTTTACTTTAAAAAATAAAAAAATCCCCACATTCTAGCTAAATAGGACCTGGATAGTATCTGAATGCATAAAACCATGTATGGCCCAAAGTTTTTCCAGAATGCTCTTAAAGAAATGAATTAAACATAAGTCAAAAACATCAGATACAACTTTCATTTGCAGTTTTGTTGCTGAAAGGAGAATTTAAGAATGCGGAAACCTCCTAAATGTTAACTATCAGTGTTCTCTCATGTAATTTTTATTCATCTTGTATCAAAACTTTTTATTGTAGTAACAGTGTGATGCTCTTCTCCTTTCCAGTCCATTGACCCTGGTCAGCAGTTCACCTGGGAGCACTCCAACCTGGAGGTCAACAAACCAAAGAACAGATACGCCAACGTAATTGCCTACGATCACTCCAGAGTCCTACTTTCCGCTATCGATGGTACGCCTCCCTTCCTAACTGCTAGATTGATTGTAATGATGGCCCATAGAAACATGTTTTAAAGACCTCCTGGGCACTTTTACAATGTTAAATTTTATTATATTCATACATGAGAATGTGGTGGCGGCTCATAAGAAACGTCGGTACATAATAGTGATGTTTGAAGTAAACATTACCTGTTCTTTTGTGTTTTTGTAATTTTTGCCAACAAAAAACAAAGTAGATTATACAGGAAATGTAATTTTATAATATAAATATACAAAAACAAACATGGCAAATTTGGTTACAGCTCAAATGTCACATTGTGTGACATAAATTATCTTTATTTAAATTGTGCCAATTCATTAAGTTTTAATCATTTGACCATATTGTATAGCCAGAATAAAATTTTTGTATTAATTTTGCTGCAGTATATTGGTACATAAACTGGTAAAAAGCCGTTTACCTAAGAAATTTCAGTTGATTGCGGTTCTAGAGTTTGTAGCAATCCCACCTCCTGAGCAAGCATGTGGTGACAATGGAGATGAACCCATCCCTTTAAACAGGAAAAGCCTGCGACAGGCTAAGAAGGGAGTGCAAGGAGAATTCACAATGTTGATGACAGCAAAAATATGAGTCAATATTTTTGGGCAGGAGATGAATACAGCCACAAACATTAGTACTGGATTACCTCAAGAGAAACGCATTCTGAATATATAATCTCTGGATACGATACTTGATACTTTCTATGGTCAGGAATACTTTCAAGCATCAGACATACTTTTCTAATCAGAGAAGTTATTGACAGTGATAGATTAGTCAGTAGTTTTGTCCAGGAGAGAAATTAAACTAAACACAAAAGCACTAGGCTATGAATGCTTTCTTTTACCAGGAGTGCTGTTTATAAAAAGAATACAATGACTTAATGCTAACAATAGCTCCATTAAGAGTTTTTTTTTGAGAGGTACTTTCTCTGAAAAGAAAGTTCACAAAGTTGTTGACAGCCGTAGCAATGGCAACAATCCAGAGAAGAAAAACATTACTTTCTATTAAAAGCGTGTACAGTATATCAAGGGCAATATAATCTCTGTCAATAGCTTACATTGAGAAATTCAGCTACTTGATGATCAGGAGTACTTTCTATCTAAAGTGAGTTCACAGAGTTATTTGCAGGAAAAACTTCCATCACAAATACACACAGGGCCAAAAATCCTTTTTTTTTTTTTTTTTTACCAAGCATACACTATGAATGAATGATTGAATCAGTAGTTTTCAACAAAAAGGACAATTGTTGGTGTGAACAGGCAAAACTTAAACTGCAGTGTTAGAGGGAGGCATGAAATGGCATCTATAATATGTTGCACATCAGTGCTCCTTGTACATTAAAGGGGCTCTCTGAAGCTTCCCTCCAAAGCACTAACTCTAGGGCTGTTGCAAACAAATATTTTAGTAATCGAGTAATCTATCAATTATTCTTGTGATTAATCGAGTAATCGCATAAAAAATTTTATAAAATAAAATTTTGTGGCATAACACCGGTGTTACTATCTGGTATCAATATCAGTCCAATTTTTCATATATGAGCTTCTCTACTAGCTACTTTTTTGTAGTTTAGAAAATTAACCTGGAACAATAATAGCTCACTTTCTAAGTTAGCCTGAAGAAAAGTTATACAAAAATCTGAAATTATATTCAATTTAATAAT